>JAZHYW010040514.1:0-208563 GCA_037355805.1 Ixodes ricinus | reverse complement strand
GTTGTTTGTAACCGCGGAGAACGGCTCTAAATACGGCGAGTTAAAATGGCTGCCACGTGTCATAGTTGCAAGGTACGCACCCCACAGAAGAAGCCCTCTTCCTGGCGCTGCAGCCGCACGCCGGTAAAGAGAGAGGGTGGCGCGTGCGCCGCTGCCCCTCTCTTTCTCTTTTCGGGTCACGTGTCAGGCGTGGCTGGAGCAAAGGCCGGAGGCCCGGAGGAAGGGGGGGGGGGGGCGCGAAGCGGGATATTCCCTCTCTCTCCCTGTGCCCTACTGTTTCACGTGTTTACGCTCTACTTTCAGCCATATGGCGCCGCGGAGGAGCAGGGCGCGTCTTGTAGTAATGCGCTGCGTGTAGCAATGCTTGCGCATTCCTACATGCAAGCAGTCTTAAGTGTCTCTTTACAGCTTTATTTATATTTTGACTGTGCGGCTCTGCCAAGCTTTAGAAACTTTTCTTAGAATAACTATTCTCAAAACTCCCCAAAAAAGTTCGAATACATATTTTTTTTAAGTTTTATTGGAACATTTTTTAACCTTATTCCCGCAGTTTTTTTTTTTTTTTTAATAAATGGCTCAAATAATATTTTTCAGAAAGACGCTTTCGAATGGTGAGGTTGCCCGTTGTCTCTCCTATGGGGAACCAGACGCATGAGTGCAAAGGAAAGTTTAATTAAACATTTTTTGTGCGTGCTTTTTTGTTTTCTTTTTTTTTTTTGGGGGGGGGGGGTTGTCATGTCAATGTTTTTAGTTTCGTAAAATGAACCAGCTGCGTGGTCTTTCCGAAAGTCGAACCGACCTCGCTCCCACACGAATCCGAGCGACTTGAAAAGCGACAATGTGGCTCTTCCATTTTCCGCCGTTGCCGTGACAGTTGCCAAAGAAATATTTCTACGTCAAAAACACGGTACAGAGGATTCGTCGACACTTTGTCGCTTTTCACCCCTTTCTCCTCCTCCTCCTCTTCCTCTAATGAATCAATGCTTCGAAACGAACGTCGCCGCGAAGAAAACAGCTGAGCGAATTTGCAGCAAAGAGTGCCTACAGACAGGCTACTAGTACAAAGGGAACGTGGCGCCCACCTGCGTTCTGCATAACACGGCAACTCAGTCGACGGTAAACAATCCCGTTTCCGCGTCGACTCCATCTGAGAGGGCGTCGCCGGCGGAGCTCGACGAAAGGATGGGAAACTCAATACTCGGGAGCAGCGCGCTGTGAAGTCGGTGGTGGCGGTGTGCCCAGACATCAGAGTGTTTCCAACCGCTCCGTCGGAAACACGTGGTGTATGGGACGCGTTTGCAAAGCAAAACATGGAAGCGGCATCAGGGGCGGATCCAAAACTCCGTTTTGGGGGGGGGGGGGGGGCATTCGTAGGGATACTATTCTCCCATTCTTTCTTGTGCACCTGGGGGTCCACCCATGGCTAATTGCTCTCGGAGAAGGGGGAGGAGGGGGGGTCGATTTTGTTTGGGGGGGGGGAAGCGACTGCCCCATGTCGTCGCCCCCTCTTGGATCCGCCACTGAGCGGCATTTGACGTTTTATTGTAGCAGGTTCTGTAGCAGGCAAAATATTGGTTTGGAGGAGATGCCTTTGGAGGCGACCTTTGGAGCAGGTGCCAACACTACCTTACATCACTTGAAAAGGGTAAAGTGATTGCATCTCTAAATGCAGTTCACCTTTGATAACGACTGAGGGTTTCTTTTTGATACTAAAGCATATTACATATTACCTTTTGTTATAATAATAGATGGGTTCAAAAGAAACACGGAACCTTCTTTATAGGAATAAGGCTCTGGTCAAAGTAGGTTTCATTGACAATGGGTATTAAAAAGAAAATCGTTGAAGAACTTTATTATAGCGCTAACTTCAGATGAAATAAAGCATTTCTCCCCTCTCCCTTTCAACAAGACCTTTGTAAAATACCTGAAAAAACAAGCATGTCCGCTAACAGACGCGTCTATCAATAAGATTGCGTCCCCCAAGGTTTATGAAACTACGAAACTCAAGACTCTAATATCATGCGCTGCAAAAAACAACCATGAACAGATATAGAAACCTACACGAGTGCCTTAAAAGCTACACTGCTCTTTAGCGACGTTGGAACCAGAGTTAAGTTATAGGTTGCGGCTCTTTTCGATCGACCGCGGTACGAGAACTACCACGACTACCATATTTATTCAAACGCAAAACCGAGTTTTTCTTACCCTTCCTTGGCACAGCTTTTTTCTCAAAAATACAGGCCAATCAACAATCGAGCTCAAAGAAGGTATACCTATAATAGTACTCAATTTGAATTTCCGAGCCTATCGCGCAGACCAACCCAGACGCTCAGCCGCTGCTCCTAGCGCTCCGGTGCAGAACGGTGAAGCTCGACGCACGCATGCTGGTGAGAGGCGGTGAAAATTGACGCTGAGGACCCCACGTGCCACGGTACACTGTAGCCACGGCACGAAGGCATGTCTGGAGATTTATACGATGTCTGTGATAAACCGGCCAGCGCGGCTGACGAACAATCTCTATGCGGATGAGCAAGTCGTCTGCTTTTTTGCGCAGGGGTTCCGGTGACGTCACAACGACGCCGAGTTCTGATTGGCTTTGATTAGAAAGTGAGTAGACCTCAATGCGTAGATGCCTTGAGGTCTACCCACTATTTTTTTTTCGATCAGCCAATAAGAGCTAGGCGTTCTGACATAATCGCAACCCCTGTGCAAGAAGCAGACAGCTTGCGCTCGCATACTTTGCGCAGCCGACGCTACGAGCCAACGGGAACCGATCAGACACCGTAAAAGCGTGACCTCATGGCATTCGTCATCTTCCTGTTCTGTCATTGGCAAACCACGTGGAGCGAATGTCGCGCGACTTGCGTTTTTAGTGGTATGTTCGTGGCTGTATCTGTTCGAGCCTTCGACTATGCTCTGACCTAAGATGAAACAAACTATATGGTCAGTATATAGACGCTGTGGCATACATATTTGTACTATTCTCCCTTTCCTCCTACTTATCTAAACAATTGGGGTCGACGAATAATGGGATATTTTACTTTTTTGCATTGTTTAAGCCCATCTCGGCGCGGGTGTGGCGCATTTCTTAGCAGAAATTGCATGTTGGCGCAAGATGCAGCAGACTTTCGCTCATGGCGCAGTTTGGCGCAAATGGCGCGGCACTTCCGTCGCTGCAAAAGCGTCGGTCTTCTGCAAGCGTCTCTACATCTCCGCCCGTTCCCAACCTCGCCACGCGGCAACAGAACGCGTGCGTAGTACTGCGTACTCGCTACCAATCTGCGCGGGAAACATCCGCCATTCGATTTCAAACGCTTTCGGTGGTTTGAATTGCTGCCTCTCTTCAACCTAGGCTCTCTCTAGGTGATGGAGGCTGCTGCTGCGCCAAGGAGCGACGGGTCTCCCAAAGTAACAACGGGTTACAACAACATCCATCATCTTTGTCTAAGCTCTCTCTCTCTCAAGGCCGGGAACCATTCCGACCGCCGTGGCACTGTGTATGCGACCGAGTACGTAATCGCCCTCAACTGGGAACGCTTATGTTATGTCTGTGTCTATAGCATTGCGCCGTGAGTGCGTGCCAGGTGGTGATCCCGGGAAAGAAAAAAAGGGTTCCTAATAATCTTTTTTTTCTCAGAGACGTCCCCGTCCCCATCTTGCAGTTTCTCGTTTTTTTTTTCTGTGTGTGTGTATATCATTATTTTTTTTTAAAAGTTGCTTTAATGGCCACTGCTTGTTTCTTCGAGCGGAGATTGAGTGGCTGACGCCATCCAAATTTCGTTTCCGAGTTTTATCGAGATGCAGAAATCCGTTTCACCGGAGGTTCTCACACGAGCTTTTAATGTCTCGACCCGAAACCGACTGTTTTGAAAAGACGGTCTATAAATATTTTTTTATAATTAAACGCACTAACGATTAATTGAAAAGAAGAATAAAAAATACTGAATGAATACACACGGTGACATTAATCCTAAGACTGGGTTGGAAAAAGCGAGGAAATAGGTAAATGGTACTCTTTTCCACCGCGGAGGGTCAATGCCATCATGTTTGGCTTTTCACCAGTCTGCCTTTACCGTATCTTTATGAGCTTCCGTGTTCTTTGCAACAGTCGTCGTAAGCGTCAACGGCTAAGAGATACTTGATGCATCACGGTCGATAAGTAAGTAGGAAATTTTGCAACATACTTGTAGAACACCACGTGCTTCGAGTGCTTCTGTTTATTTTGTAGTCAAGCTGACATTAACACGAATTTATAAGACTCTTGCATTCCCGTCTTTATACTCGGGACTAACAAAAAAAAACAATTCGTGTTTTTTTTTTAGTTTATTTTTTTTTATTGCAAAAGTAACTACGCATTGCCGAACGCTCGAACCCCGCCCAAATGTATACGGGCTAGTAGTCCAGACCAGATGTCAAGGTTTCAGAGCTTGCCGTTATCTAAAGTTATAAGCGATTTTCGGAAATTTACGACGAGAAATCGGCGGCCGACGGAGCCCACGAATACATGGCGATGAATGGCGTCAACTACAGAGAACATGTCCCATTTTTTTATTTTTGAATAATAAAACCGTTAGTCCTGAAACAAAGTAGTAAACTGGGCCAGTTGGTAAAAATTAAACATAATGGATGAAAATCAGCTTCAAAAAACGGGGACGAAGGAACTTCGGGAGCTGGTCCGGACCACTACACTTCGTTTAGAAGCGCACCATCTTCGTGTTCGCCATGTTTCTGTACGTGTTCTCTCATCGCTCAACCAATCATAAACAGAAAAGGCCCGATGGCTTGTTCTTCCGAAGCTGCTTGGTTGATCCTATTAGCTCGTAGCGTCGGCTGCGTATGGACTTAAGCTGAAATGACAACCAGACGAAATTATACTCTGCCAATGAGTCAACACTAACAACCGCCTGACAAGTTGGCGAGAGCCCGGCACCAGACAAGTAAAAAGAAAAACGACTGGTGACCAGCCAAAAATGAAAACAGCTCGTAAACAAAAGAACATTTTCTCTGTGACAGTAACTATCAGCGACTTGCAGAAACAGTGTGCGCCGTCGCTGGCACTTACCCAGGGGAGGACATCGGCCGGGTAAAGCATCAGGGGGTTAAAGATAGGCGGCGTCGTCACTATATGTCGCAATAGCTGTGCTTTACTTAACACATCGTTTTGGACAAGTGAGGATACCGTGGGTTCGGAGCGTGGGAGCTCTGGCTATTCGATTTTCGGGTTGTACAGCCAGAGACAATGTAAGCTAGAGCAGGAAGGCCTGGCATGATACTCTGCTGGCTTCGACCTTTCGGAGTAGTGCAGTGGGAAGAAGGCTCGGTGGCATGTTAGGCCTTGTTCCACATTACCTCCGGACGCAGCCGACACAACGAGCTGATGCGACAAATCAAACAGCGTCAAAAGCGCAAGTCACTGGCCCTTCCCTGTACATGATTGGTTCAGAAATCATAGATCCCGTACAGAAACATGAGAAATGTCATGTTGGTGCGCTTTTAATGACGTTTGACTGGTCCCATCAGCCCATAGCATCGCTGCCAAGAACTAATGTGAAACGAAGTACAGTGGGCAGGAATCGAGGGCGGTCAAGTTCCTAGAGTTTGCGCAAGCGCAATCTTCGTTTAGTTCATTTCTTTTCCGTTTATACTATATAGATCTAGCATGTATCGTTTGCCTGTGATTACACAATTTCCGACCAAAAATTGTGGGCCGGTAGCATGACCTAAGTCGTACGACACCGAAGCGAGCGCTACGCCTCCTTTGGTTCAAAGACCAAATGGCACTGGTCTAATTCAGCTCAGTTTCCTTGTTTGCCCATAGGACTCCTGAAAAGTATTGCGTATACTTCGAGTACCGGATGTCTGCGGATTACCCGCGGATCATCCGCGGATATCCGCAGTAAAGTGGCGAAAAGTCAAAAGTCAAATTTGAGGGTTTTGACGTGCCAAACCTACGACGGGCATCCTGGTTCGCGCCCCAGCGGAGGACTAAGGATTAATTTGGACCACCTGGGGATCTTTTGACGTGCAACCGAAGCTCGGTTACACGGCGCCTTCTCCCGCAATAAGCCTCCGTCAGATTGCGGGCACCTCGGCCGGGATTCGAACCGCGCATGGCGGATCCGTAGGCCAGCGCTCTCGCCTCGGAGCCACCGAGGCGGCATAAAAGTGGCGGATGCGGATAAAAATGAATCAGATTTGGCGATTTCGGATCGGACGCGGATGCCGAGGGCTGCGGATCCGGATCGGATACGCATATCCGCGGGTCCGGATCTACATTTCTGCCGAGGCGGCCGATAAACGTGTGTGACCGCACAGCGTAGAGTGAATATGAAGTGCATCATCGAATGTATTGCGGGAGCAAGCAACTATCTTAGATAAAGGTGGCAATCGGGGACAGAGTTGTTCTTTACGTCGAGAAAGATTTGATTCTCACCAAAGATCGATTTAGAACGTTCTCTCTCGCCAAAAATGCAGTCCCTAGAAAAAGTAAATAATGCAGGAGCATCAGTCGTCCCGGGAAAGCGTGTTCCTTGTTTGCCAGGGAAAGAGCGGAAAACGTTCTTTGGGCAAATAAAATTCAAAACGTACAACCCACAAAAAAGTAGACGAAGCCTGCAACTCGCTTCTTCGCCTACAAGTAGATCAAGGAGACTGAATTCGATCCTCTGGAGTGGTGGAATTTGCGCCAGCAGGAATTTTCGCACTTGATTCTTGTAGCGCAGTCCGTGCATGTAATTCCGGCATCAAGTGCATCAACGGAGAGAGGCTTCTCATTACGTTTCCTGTACACAGTCAACCTCGACAAGTGAAACGTTCCGTGTGTGCGCGTTTTCTTTTCTCGACGGTTGGCACTGAGTTGTTTTTAAGTTTATGGTTCCGAGCATGCAGTTGAGGGTTCGTGTTTAAATCTGAAACGGATAGGAGGTGTGCCATTATTCAATATTGTGATATTTTCCCAGTGGTGTATTCGCGCCTTACCACATACACACGCGTACATTGTTGTGGTGAGTGAGCTCCTTTCCTCTTCCACTTTTTTTATTGTTTGGCCAAAGTAAGGTGACACAATGTTATTAGTCTGTCATTTGTTCATTTTCATGTTTATAAAATATGCGTCCGCTTGAAGTGGGTTTTACAAAGCATAGGAAAAATAAATATTAAAATTTCCTTCATTTCGAGCGTATCTCTTATACAGAGTGTCAGTGTCATGGACTCCCAAAACGATCTCATAATCTGCGATCATCTTTCCAGCGAGGTGAAGTGCCTCTGGAAGGGTGATCAGCTATTTTATAAATACGATAAGACAGAATACGATAAAATGACTGTCACCGCATTCTTAGACGAAGAGTTATTTGCACACGGCCTAAAGAATACCGTCCAGACTTCTTATTTTTATTTATTTACTTCTTATTTACGTTTGGTTTTATGACGTATAAATGTATGCGCGGATTGAAGGGTCGGATGCGGTTTCGAATTTTGCGGATGCGGATCGGATACCGACGATCAAACTGTTATCCGCGCAGGGCTCTGCAGTATACTGTGTCGGGCCGTGCGGTCCGGTCGAAAAATTACACGTTTGGTTTTAGTTTTATGCACAAAACGTGCACAGGTCATGTTCCCTCGGCCGGAGTATACGCCTGCCTTGCCGGTTAGATGCCTATTGAACGATGGGGTGCTGGGAGGTTACGATTCAGTATGGCTCACCGGGGACGATGGGGTGAGATGTTATTGATCATGTTTCAGAAGATGTGACTGACTGAGTCCAGTGCTCTCGCATAGGAGACCGCGACCCCCAAAATCGTGAGTTGAAGGGGAGGGTGGGGGGAGGGGGGGGGTATTCGCCTCGGAGCTTCGTCATGCTTCTCGTGAAAACACGGGCAGACTCCGGATGAGGTGTACGATCTGAGGTGGCACTTGTTTGTGGTATATTCCAATGGGTAGCGGGGATCCCGCGTTCAGCCGCAGTTACACACTGTTCACATATCATAGAAAAGACACACGTTGTTTTGCTGCAGACATGGTGACAGAACTATCTGCGGACAGAGCGTTTTCGAAGCATGTTTGCCCCATACATATGTATGCTTCGAACATGTCTGCAGAGCAGTGTTTTCTATGAGCAATGTGACAGGACTGTCTTGTCAAAGGAGGAAGCATGCCTCAGACAGTGTCTCTAAAGGCTGCATTGTACGATGTGTTAGCACCGTGACCGCGGAATTACGGGTTGTCTACTCTCAACTGGTCGCACACACACACACACACACACGCTTTTTGTGTTGCTTTGTTTAAGGTCGTAATAAAGCGCCTGTAGGGAAGCAGAGCGACGTTCTCCAGAACCCATTTTCCGAGCTAGACATTTACGCGTACTTGGCTAGCAAAGTATGGTCGAAGCTACCTGCCTGCATGTATATCTCTCGTGACGGAATCTGATTTGACTCCAATGTGGCCCTCGACGGACTTTCTGAAATGTCCCATTATTGCACGCAGTAAACGAAAGGGAAAAAAGAGAGCACGCAAATTTATATTATATTATTGATAGAAACACTTGCCTCCGGGCTTGTGACATTGACGTATTATTCAATTATCAAATCAATTGTAAAGCAAAGAAAAAGAGATGTTCGTGCACTTTCAGTACAAATTCGGGAGAATTAAACCCAAATCCCCTTCTCACTTCCGCTGATCGGAATGCCAACACCCCGGAATACGTTTGTTTGAATGCTCACCAAGTTACACGTGACTATGGGCGTACCAACGAGGGGGGGGGGGGGGGGGCAAGGCATGTGTTTGCCCCCCCCCCCCCTGAAACAGCCGCCGCTGGGCAGGGTAAACACTGGCCGGCGACGCCAAGGGTTACCAAGGGCCCCGCCCCCGGCACTGGGGTGGGGAGTCTAATTGCCCCCTTCACTCGAAAACAAGTTGGTACGCCACTGTACATGACTCAGTGGCAGCGACTTGTCTGTCCGCTATACCACGCTTCAACTTAAATGCGGTCCCAGCCAACGCAACAAGTCGATGGATCAAACAGCCTCAAAAAGCGCAACGTCACGGTGTTTGTCGTGTCTTGTCTCTGTACGTGCTCTCTCATCACTAAAACAATCGTGTAGATAACAGGCCCAGTGACTTCCGCTTCTAGTATGTGTTCGTGTCTTTGACCGCGCTCGGACATACGATGAAACGAAGTATAGTCTGACCCGTATCCACATACGTCGCACTTCTTGGCTTCTGAGCAGGCTCCCTCGAGGCCAGCGTTGCGCGTGTGTTAGCTGCCGCGTAAGATGAGCTCGCAGCTCTTCTCCAACAAATATTTCGAGCGGCTGGCAATAGTGACAGGGGCAGTTTCGATTCCGAAACCGATGAAGGATGCGTACCCGCTCCTACCCCTTGCGTAGGTAGATAGCACGCAAGCGACGACGCCCCGATTGCGAGTAAACGCGGCCGAGAGTCGGGTAGAATGTTTCGCGTACGTGCTCCAACTGCGCTTTTCTCACGTTGGCGATTTTCACCGTTTCCTCCGCCCTGTACAGGAAAGAATGAACACGGGCAATGAGCGTTTCCTGTGATCGACGGTGACGGAGCAAGGAAGTATGCGTCCGGACATTGAGGATCGAGTACTGCGACGGAGGCGTGGCCCGTAGCTCCGCTTAAAAGCTGTCCTTGGAACCGTTCTCGCTTCAGTGAACTTGGAATTATTGTCCGGACAGGGATGCTTAATCGTTTTCTGTTCTACGTACAGGATAGTAGAAAATACTTTTATTTATAAATGTTTTGAAGAGGACCGCATCAGGTTGATAGTAGTGCCGAACCCACGCAGCTTGTGTAACATGTTTTTCGAGTGTGGGGGTGTTATTGCAACATTGTTAAATCTTAGTGGCGATGTCGAGGCTCATTCCTGGGCCTGATGACGTTATGCAAGGGTTTATTTATTTATTTATTTATTTAGTATACCCTCAGGGCCAAAGGCATTAGAGAGGGGAGTGGTAACAATCAAGAAGAAATTAAACAAACAGAGTACAGCAAAAATGGTAATACAAATGAACAAAAAATGGCATATAATCATACAATGTTAGCTAAGGCGCTCTTGAAGTGATGGGAGTCTTCGATAGTGGCTATTGAAGCAGGAAGGCGATTCCGCTCGTCAGATGTGCGTGGCAGAAATGACTGAAAGAAAGCGTTAGTTCTGGCTGATGGAATTCCAACCTTATTAGCATGATCAAACCGAGGTGAGATGTACTGAGGAGGTAAAATAAGTTCGTCGTGCAGATGTGAATGGTAAAACAATTTATGAAAGAGACTGAGACGAAAAGCTTTGCGGCGAGATGCGAGAGATGGCAGGCTGAGGCTAGACTTCATTGAACTTATGCTCGCGGTTCGGTTATAGTTAGAAAGTATAAAACGAACAGAATTACTTTGGACCATTTCGAGTGAGTTTATTAGGTTTTTCTTGGCTGGGATCCCAAACTGACGCGGCGTATTCCAATTTAGAGCGAATTAGCGTAGTGTAAAGCAGTAGTTTTAATGACGAAGATGCTCGGGCAAAATTACGTCGAAGGTATCCCAACATCCGGTTAGCATTATTAATCACGTATGTGGTATGGGCGGTCCAAGTCAGATCATGTGAAATATGAATGCCAAGATACTTGTAAGAGGATACAGGGTCGAGGGGTATGTTATTAAGGCAGTATTTTGGCAATTGGCAAGGTTTTCTGGATACATGCATTAGTTTACACTTGTTAATATTTAATTCCATGTGCCATGCTTCGCACCAGACAGAGATAGCGTTAAGGTCAGATTGAAGGCAGATTATGTCATTATCGCAAGTTATTTCACGAAAAAGTGCAGTCATCAGCAAACAAGTGAATGTGGGAGGAAACAGTTGACGCGAGATCATTAATGTAAATTAGAAAAAGAAGAGGACCAAGCACCGAGCCTTGCGGTACACCAGAGTGGACACTGCGCGGCTCGGATGTTAGATCGTTAGCTGAAACAAATTGTGAACGGTTAATAAGAAAGAATTCAAGCCACGTGAGAAGTTTGTGATCAAGGTTTAGTTGACGCAGTTTATAGAGCAGCAGCTTATGACAGACCTTATCGAATGCTTTGGAAAAATCTAAAAATATGCAATCTGCTGATGATGAGTGGTCGAGGATGATATTCATTTTATGCATGAAGGACACCAGTTGTGTTTCACAGGAGTAAGTTTTTCGAAAACCATGTTGCGCGAATGTAAAAAATGAATTCGATTCGAGAAAGTTAGCAAGATTGGAAAATAGAATATGTTCAAGCATTTTACAGGGGATACTGGTGAGTGATATGGGTCGGTAGTTGAGTGCAGAGGTCTTGTTACCTGATTTGTGGAGTGGAATCACCTTCCCGAGTTTCCATTCCGCGGGTAGAAAACCATTGTCGAGTGACTGCTGAAAGATCTTTGTTAGTATGATAGAGGAATAAACACTTGTGCTTTTTAAGAATTTTGGATTGACTAGATCACAACCAGGGGCAGAAGAAGGCTTTAATGATCTAAGTATGTGTTCTACCCCAGCTGGCTCAATCAATATAGGAAACATTACTGCGTAATCGTACGAATGAACGAAGGGTAGAGAGGGATCCGCAGATTCTGAAAAGTTGCGTATAAAACATTCATTAAGAGTGGACGCGCACAGGTTAGATGGGATTACATTATCAGTATCGTCGATGAGGATTATTTTATTATCATCTTTCGGATTTATAACTTATAATTTATATTTTTTCTTTTACTTTCGGATTATAATTACTTGAAGGATGTCGGAAACGGATTGCTTTGGATGTTGATGAAATCAGGAGAAACTAAGAGAGCTTCAGTAAACGATTTGAAACAACCGAAACTTCGGTATAACTTGCAGCGACTACAAGTTATCGAAGTTACCGTAATGAACGACATCGTGGTCATTACGGTAACTTACCACGACTGCAGGAAGCACAGAATCAGATTTCGTCGGCTGAACACGTCTCTGGGGGACGTACAGAAAACATCTTGGCAGTTGCTCACGTATTTAGAGCTCATGGAAAACCAAGGAAAGAATGAAAACCTGACAATCTATGGTATTGAAGAAACTTCGCACGAATCCCAAGCCTTGTTAACTACAAACATTGTTGAGAATGTAATTAAAAAATAATTACAAATGCATCAATGTTGGCAGTGTACAACAGACACACCGATTGAGTAGCCGGTTTTGAAATAAAGTGAGACCTGTTTTTTTACAACTTGGTAACCTAGACGAGAAAACTGCAATCCTTCGTAATGCGAAAAATTTAAAAGGGACAACATTTTATTAATGAAGATAACTCTGGAAAATTTAGAGATTCCAGCGGAAAACTGTGGGAGAATAGCCGTGTAAATAGGGATAATGGAGGAAGATGCGTCCTTACGTATGAAAAGCTAAAAAGAAATGGAGACCCGTACGTCTGGGATGAGTGCAAGCACGATAAAGTAAAACTTACCTCAGAAAGAGAATCCCGAGGCATGCAGTCACTACTGGTATGACGCAATCCGACTGAAGATAAACTATATTTTCTTATTATCAATCTTAATTCAAGGAGTATGCTTAACGAGGTAGAGGACCCAGAACATATATTAATTGAGCATGAACCCGACATCGGGGTCATTACGGAAACGCGGCTGCATGATCTGGTGATGCATTATGAAATAGTTCCTCCGGGGTTTAAGACGTTCAGAAAAGATCGCGGTTGTAGGGCCGGTGGGGTTGCTATAATTGCTAAGCATCATCGTGACTGTACTAAAATCGAAGACTCCTCTCACATCAAAAGCGTTTGGTGCGAATTAAAATTGTCTAGCACCGAATTAATGATAGGTGCCGTCTATCGTCCACCTGGCTCCGGTCTTGACTTTCTAGAAAAAGTTAAACGAAAAAGTTCCGCACCCAGCGCATATTCCACACCCTGTACATAGACCGCACCTAAAACATAATCCCAAAGTAAAAAAAAAAAAATCTACAGAAAGCATGTTGAAAAAGTGCTTGCTTTTTCTAGCGCAAGAAGAAGCTTCTATCATACAGAAACCATCACTAACATGACGCATCATTCCCAAAATCTATGACATCTCGTCATAACCAATGATATTGAACTCGTATAGTTTGCGGACTACAGTCCGGAAGATAGGGTATTCGTAGCTCCCTCTGGCTGCCGGAATGAAGTCTCACAGTCAAAACGAAACCTGTTCCAGACGTAAATGTTCGCATGGGCTCAGTGCGATGTGATTGAGTCGTAATCCCTCAACAAACCTTCGGGTGTGTGTGTGTGTGTTTGTGTGTGTGTGTGTAAGGGGGGGGGGAGAGAGAGACCGAATGTTTAATCGTTTTTGCAAGGTAATTTTTGTTCGAGATATTCTCCGAGGAGCTTTCATATTCGTTACACGTCAAGCGTGAACGACAGATCATATCTGAAACTGGCAGAACTTGAAAGTGATTTGAATGCCCCACCAAGTCTGGCAAAAGTCATACGTGCTGCCAGAATGTAATTAGTCTATTTGTTCTTTATTATAGCCTTTCAGCGCGGCCGCAGCTGGTGTTTACGACGCTGTAAAATTGTGTCCGCAGTAAAATGATATCAGCCTCGGTTACACCGCTTTCGCTTCTGGACTAATGAGATTTTTTGAACGATTGAAAGAATGATAAACTATGCAGATCAACGAACTGGAAAAGTCCTCTGTAGCCACTCCATACCTAATGATGAATTTACTTACACTTTTTAAAAGGTGCACTATATGCTGTTGGTGTTGTGACGTCATACCAGTCGCACGTCGAACGTTCGAGGGAGTTGTCTATACTAAAATACCGATAGCTACGTTAAAAAAAAAGTAAACAGTATATTTTGAAATGGGATTAGTGTATTAAATTGCAATGTATGGTTTCATCTTTAAAAAAAAGAAGCTGTTAAAAATTGTTGTAATGAAGCATCACTTTGCTTTACTTCTGAATTGTACCGTCCAGTTATTTGTTGTCCCAGGGAGAGGTTCCCGGTTTTTAAGTCAGAAACAGCCTTCAACAGTACGGAGGATGTTATAGCAGTACCCATCACATATCTGAGTGCGTTTTACCTGCAAAAGCACGCATCGCCAATGATTCTTCCGTATCCAGGGATTTAGCCTTGCGCCATAGATACGCTCCCGGTTTTAAAAGTCTATCGTGTGAACCGTTCTTGATTCCGCTAAATTATGTTTTAAACGTAATCCCTGGTGTGATAACAAAACGATGCATGAAGGTTTCGACAGCGATAAGTAAGTTCGTCTTGTAATGGCAACCAGGCAGTACGTCCGGTGACCTTTTGTTGTGAATTTATACAGAAAAAAAAAACGGCGGGACGAGATTTTTTTTAGTGGTGGGTTCAGACTTTTCTGTCCTGCAAGGGGAAGGAGAAGAGGGAAGACAGTTCGGTGGAAGAGGGTGGAAGAGGCAAGAGAAGACTTTGAATTCCTCTCTGGGCCGGGCATCTGAAATAATTGGGGCGGGCCTGCTCCAGGTCGTGATGTACGTATACTGGAGTAAGAACATACACCGGGTGCTTCAACGAAAAAAAAAAAAAAAAAACTTGCAATAAAATAATTGAAAGAAAAATTTAAAAAAGAAACTTTTTTTTTTGTGGGGGGGGGGGGGGGGGGAATCGTTAGACACGACAAACGTTAGGGATAACAAAAAGACAAGACTAAGTAGTAAACTAATTAAGCTGAAATGTATTAACGTTTGAATTTGTGAAAAGAAACATAGTTCCAGTTAGAAACTTGGTAGGCATCTACGAAGACCACTAAATATGTCATCGTCCAATCAGATAGACTACTGAAAATGTCTGGCACGTAAAATCGTCGTAGTCGTCTGCCATACCTTGTTGACAATCTTGGCTATTTAAAACGAGCTGTATGTCTGAGTGTCCGAGGTGCAGTGTATGGAATTTTGAAACATCTACTGCAAATATACTTTAGGATAACCGTTCCAGTTAAAAATAGGCTGACATAACGGGAGATTCAGTTCAACAATTTGTTTTCTTGTTCTGTTTCTGTTTCAGAGCTGTATACCTTTTAAATATTCCGTGCAAAATATTATCGATCTTCTTGTGCAATAATTACGAACATCATTGAAATATTATTATTCCGTATATGAGGACACCGTATGCTAATGCAGTAATAACCATTTTTGTTTTTCACGTTACGAGGGACAAAAGTTTTTATATTATACAACAGACTAGACAGATGCCGGAGGTTTTCGCAAACAGTTGCTAGATGCGAATTCCATGACAGGGTCACTGTCAATTCGATATGTAGGTAGTAGGTACATGACATCGTTAACGTAGTAAACAGGGGCACAGTGACAAAACAGACACGATGAAGAGTGGAGGAATAGAGGCTTATTATTAAGCATAACAACTTTCAAAGGATTACGGACGCACACTAGACGGGTTTTCGAGTTGTTAATTTTTCAGGCATTTAGTTCAAACCAGTCAATCGGGTGTTTTGTTTCATTTTAAAGAGAAATGGCTTTCTCATCTTCTATATGGCGTGATAATAGTACAGTATTGCGCAGCATACTGGTGAAGTATGCAGGCCAATATAGAATTTGACATATCATTTACAAATATATGGAAAAATAATAGCGACAAGAAGGAGCCTTATGGAACTCCGGATATTAACGTGACTCGTGAACTCCGCGTTTTTCCCATGTAAACGTGTTGAGTGCGTTAAATTCAATAATCCTTTAGCAGCTCCAGAAACGGGCCGCGGAAGCCAATGTGATTAAGTTTTTGTAAAATAACGACGTGGCTAACACTGTCACATGCTTTTGACATTTCGACGAAGAGCGCATAAGCGAATTTGTTCTTTTCAAATGTATAATACAACTCATCTGTAAATTCTTCGAGCAATGGTGGTGTCCAACTCCAGCTGACAAATACGTACTGTTTGTCAGACACGATGCAAAAATTATCCAAAAACTGACTCATAACTTGGAACCAGTGTTGTCCACGTTCCTCAAAAAAGGAACGAAAGCTCGTTCCTCGTTTCTTCTGATTATTGGAACGCGTTCCCGTTACAAGTTCCATCTATGTAAAAGGAACTCGTTTCCGTTACAGTTAAAGAAATGGAACGTATGGTTACATATACGTTACATTTGTATTTTGCTGATTACCATATTTAGTTAGATTAAACAGTTTTCTTTTTTTTTATCTAGCCCATCAAATCGGAACATACAATTTTGAATGCCGTGATGGAAGGGCACCAGGAGAAGAAAACAAGCGGAAGCAGGGTTTCTTTTGTTGATATATTCAAGTTTAAAAATCTCAGCTGCTGATGTTTTTCATGTTTGTGGTGGACGATCAAGACGAGCCAAATGTACTGTTACCGCACATTGCACGAGCGTTTTACAACAACCTCACATGTTTCAATCTAACACAGTCCCTTGTTTGAACTTAACAACAGTGGCTTCTCGATGTTGCTGTCCGCAAGACGAGCAAGTGGAGGAGAGGGAAGGAATTTTGGAAGGTCAGTCTTGAAACTACAGTCCTTCGTGAAGGTTGGATTCGTTGTTCAGTTTGAAGATGGGGGACAATGGGAGAAGGAGTAAAGGTTATTTTTGTGTATCTTTTAAGTGACCAATGTTCGGGATACAAGGGTGCGTTCGATGTCTGGTAACCTGTTATTTTGTTGTAACCGTAGGTCTCTTTGTGGAAGTTCAGTGATAGCTGTAGTCGGCCTTAGTTTTCTGGGTGTATGAGGATTCGTGGAAGCAAAGAAAGTAGCTGAGTTTGAAACGTCCCTCTTTCTGTGTATTTTCCTTCGACTAAAAGTTTAGCTTTTTGTTCCGCCGTTTTGGGCACTCAGAAAAGAATCGATGTCCACTAGCTCTCCTGCACCCGACTGTTACCAAGCGAGGACCACACAAAATAAACCATAAGATAAGTAACCAAAAAGTTAACGAGATCCTGCTCTTCGTAAAGATATTGTTTTTATACTTTTAGAATTTCCCTCTTAGAAATAAAATAAACATTACCCCACTGGACGGAAAAAAAGGAACGCCGTTCCTTTTTCCGTTTCAGTAAAAATGTAACGAGTTCCCGTTCCAGTTCCACCAATGCAAATTTGAACCGAGGCGTTCCTTCGTTCATCCTAAAACGAACAGGTTCCAGGAACGCAGTTCCGCACAACGCTCCTCGGAGCTGACTATTTTTTTTATCTCATTTATACATAGCAAGTTCGAAATGGGTCGGTAGTTTTTCATCTCCCGAGAATCTTCTCTTTTGTGAAGTGGCTGAAATTTTGCATTCTTTAGGATGTTAGGCATTTTTCCACCTGCCATGAAATTATTTAGCATGTGTATAAAGAGGTTTTAATGGAGCCAAGATTTCGACGGAGATCACTCACCTAAAAAGTATACTCCTCAGATCATCCTCTGGTAATTCAGGAAAGAAAGCTGAAATCTACCCAATTTGTAGTACGTCCACGAAGCTGGTTAAGCAGAGACCAAGATTTTGCAGCATTAGATCTGGCAGGGCGGAACTGGTCTTGAAAGTAATTTGTCTTGGCTGCCCGAACTAACGCATTTGCGTGATTACGTGCGCAGCTAAATTAAGTTTTTAATTCCTTATTTCGAGGAGTCCGCCTGCATTTCCTCTATAATGAGTCTTTGTCCCGGATGGCAAGTAACATATCCGAATGCAGCCAAACGTATTCCTCGCGACGTTTTCCGAGAGTGATAATGTTTTGGACTGATTAGTAAAAGTCCAAAGCTGTTTTTGGATAGTATAGTAGACGTCGTCACAGTTATCATTTAGTAACAGATCTTGCCAATGAAAAGCCGAAACCAGTTGGTCAAATACGTTTTTATCTACGATTTCAACTTGCCTTCTTGTTTGAGTTGCTTGTTCAATCAAGTTTTCTGACGTAATCTCACAAGCTATAAAATAGTGATCCGCTAGCCTCTGTGATTTCACTGCCGAAGTCATGATAGAATTTGATGCACGCAAGTGAATGTGATCTATGAAAGATGTTACTATTTTATTACCCAAAGCTTCTCTTCGTGTTGGAGAGTGAATCACGTTTGTGAATCATAGTAACTCAAAGTTATCAAACTCAATATCAGGAAGTTCGCTAAGCTTCACGCCCCTCACCAGAATTCCTTTACCTACACCTTTTGACCGTTCCCGCGTGCAAAAGCTTTTGTAACGAGACAGGGAAAATTGGCCACACAAGTTATCATCGATGTTAATTGCTGTTAAAAGTTAAAACTAAAACATCAAGAACTGTACGAGAATTTTTAACAAGTACCAAAACGGATCCCAGTATTTCCTTAAACTTCTAATATGTATGTGCAATAACCTAAAAGGCTTGAGAGTTAGTACAGAGAAATTCTTGAAATTGCAAGAAATCAGAACACTAAGGAAACCTTTTTTTTTCCATGATCTTAGACCACCTTCTCAATGTCCTCTACACAGGAAATTCGAACAAACAAAAAGAAACAACCTATTTTTAGTTTCTTTTAAAGATTATAGGTTTTTTATTTAGACGAATTTGTACTGCTTCTGCTTCTCTTTTCCTTTAGCCCTTGTCTTCTCAAACAGTTCCCTGTTTGTGCGAGTTAGGTTTTCGTTGAAGTACAGTCTGGGGGAATCAGCAGGCACGGCTCTCAGTTTACCCCGTGATGCGATCCAGATCTCCTTGATATCTACGGAGGTGAACCTTGCAATGACTGGGGGAGTTGAGTTTGAATCACGTGGGATCAGCAGACGATGAGCAGTAACTACGTCCGAGCGTTGAAATTCATAAATGTTTAGCGTGGAGGCCAGATTGCCAACCATATAACGGATGTTCTCGGATGGTTTGTCAAATAATAATGATAATTATAATATCAAGCTGGATTTATATTAGAAATGATGCAAGGTGTTTACCTTCAAATGTTAGACTGCGTCACACAGGAAACGAGATAAAGACCACACAAAGGTCGTTAACCTTTTCGTGCAGAAAAGTCGGCGTCGGTGGCGTCGTGACGGGAAAATCCTGATTGGTCGATAGGTTGATGACGTCATAGCCACATGACCTCGCGCGGGAATTTCAAACAACCCATAACGCTCACGTGGAACGTGGCGTCCCGCGTGGAATGAAAGTGATTAATAACAACGTCGATAAATTCTGCACACCGGATGCCCATGCGTATAGCTATTATACACAACAAGTGTTCAAGGCAAGCCAGTAATAGTATCTAAAAAATTTTGGAATGAACTATAGAGCAGGATGCTGGAAATACTGAATGAATCACACGTTCATCGACAAAAATGAATATAGAAGCTCAATTAAAACTATTCTGAGCAAATAAACGGTGTGCAAGATTATCGTACACACAACCACTAATTGCTTCAGCAATGTTGTAAAGTTCAGCTGTCGTATATACATAGATGTATTTAATGATAATGAAATTTCGCGATCAGGCTTGACGGGGTCATGAACCTAAAGTATTTTAATTAGCGTTGGCAAGTTATGCGTGTAATTAAATTAGCGTCATCGTTTCTGTTGTTGTTTTTTTTCGGGAGGGTGGCGAAACTTAGATCATCATGAACTCAAGGAGGCATAGATTACCTTAAAGTGTATTCACAGCTTAAATAGAAGCGCTTCAAGAGTTACACTTTCCATATTTCAGGCTACAGAGAGTACGGCATCCTAAAGTCTGGTCTCCATGGGGCGAATATGGTGCGAAAAGTCGACGAATTTTGCCCGGCGGTTTTCGCTCTGCACGTGGCATTATTTATCACAGTGGCTCCCACGTCGTGCGCAAAGCGAGCGTGCCGTCGGTCGAAGTTCGTCAGTGATTCGTCGCAAAGCCGCAAAAACACATCTGCTCATACGTCACAAAAAAGTCTCCAAACATGAGCCACCTAATGTCCGTGATTCGAATGCCTCGTGCCCAAGTTTCCTCCTTGAACTCATTGCCACGTGGCATTCAAAGCACGGATCGCGTGGTGACTCGCGTTCCAATATGTCCGCAGACTGGCTTAATGACACTGCTAGCTCATACGTCATAAAAGACACACGGTGTGTGCTGCAAACATATAACAGAATTGTCCGCGGACACGCCCCGAACATGTTCGAATCACGCTTGCTTCATACGTATGTATGCACCGAAAATTTCTGCAGACAGTTTTTAAATGTCCAATGTGACTGTCATACGGAGAAGTAACATGCCTCACATAGTGTCTGCAGACTGTCTTTTGTATGCTGTATTGGCAGTGTGAACGCGACTTAAGGGAAGTTGACGTGTTTCCTTCTTGTCTTCGATCCTGAAACGCGCCTATTGAGTGTCGGGTGCAGCGACGTGCGATGGACTCGGACGAGCGCCTGCGACGCCTGCTTCCCCGCCCGACGCGCGATCGGCGCACGCAGCTGCCTACGTGCTTCCGACCAGTCTCACGATTGACTGGTCATCATTCGGGGCCGTGATCTAGTTCACGCGCGTGCTACGAGTTCTTTTCGGTCGCCGTGCAAAAACATATAAAAAAATTAAAAAAAATAAAACGCGGAGGTTTAAAAAAAACTGCAATAAATCTGATTAGCTAAGTGAGGGGGAAAGTCGACGAAAGCGTTCTGTTATAGGCTCTCTATACAGCCAGGAGACCAAGCTTGACGAATGCGGCCAAATATCGTTCTGCATTGCTTTATTGGCCACCTGAGTTCATCGGTGGCATGTGAAGTTCAGTTCGTGCTACACATGGTTGAGACAAATTGGGAGCTCTCGTTTCGCGACCCAAGCACTGATAACGGAAAATCGTCATGCTCACTTCCTAAGCAGCGAATCGAGCAAAATCAAACCCTTTCGCACTAAAAAGCGTGACAAAGGTTAATAAACACCATGTGAATACTTTCATCCCAGCTTTCTTCTGCTTTGTTTATTATCATTTTTATTATATATATTTTTTTGTTGTGGTTTCGTATGCAGAGGAGGGCGGAGGAAGCCAGAACTCTCCAGTGGACGTCACGCCCAGATAGTTCTATTTTTTTTTTATCGGGGGAATGCACCTCGCTATGGTAACTGACAGCTTAAGAAACGAAGGGTGTCGTTTATTATGATCACGCTTCTTGCTTCGGGATCTGTTATTAGTCATCGGCGGATGCCGTAATCTTGTAGGCTGTGGAGCGATCGTGAGGTGCTTGGGGACTCGCGACGACTATACGGGCGTCAGTGAAGTTGACAACGCGATCCGTAAAGAAACCATCTGAGCCTCCAAGAGCTCTGTCAGCTTCCCACGGGGAAGTGTGCTTCACAAACACAGGTAGGCACGGGAAGCCCACACGGGAGAGCAGGTTCGGACCGCGCCGGAGGCGTCACACGCTCGCGCCGTCACACTTACCGGCAGACGCCGCCGCAGCCACCGACGTTCTGAAGGAGTTGGTCAGGGCCTGACGCTGGTGCGCTCTAACGTCCATCAGCGCGGCGACGTCCGACGCCGAGGACCCGGAGCTTGGACCGCAGCCGTCCTGAAGCGTGGGCAAGAGCCCCATCGCCTCGTCCTGCGCCTGCGACCTCCTCAGGGCCACCTGGGCCGCCATCACCCGCTGCCGCTCGGCGATCAGCTTGCACTTGGGACAGACGCAGTCCCGGTACCGACACCGTCGCTTGTGGCCTCGGACCGGCACGCGGAGCCCGTGGTTCCGACAGCGGGCGCACTCGGGTCGCCTCAACGCCGCCGGATCGGCGCTGGTGCTGTTGACAGCCGCGGCAGTGGC
This sequence comes from Ixodes ricinus, assembly GCA_037355805.1. NCBI lineage: Eukaryota > Metazoa > Arthropoda > Arachnida > Ixodida > Ixodidae > Ixodes > Ixodes ricinus. The sequence goes on along the minus strand of JAZHYW010040514.1, from coordinate 186,818 downwards.
GTCGAGGCCGCCCGTTCCTGGTGCGACGGCGTTGTGGTGGTGGTGGGGGTACGGTGTCGCGTGGTGCCCGTTCATGGCGACCCGATGGAGCGCTGCCGCGAGGTGAGTGGCGATGCGATGGGACGGAGAGGCGCGCTTCTTTGGCGCACCGCGTGCGCGGCGGCGGCGGAGCGGTGGAGCTCGCACGCTGGGGAGAGGACGACGCGACGAGCTTTTCCAACGGCGCGCGCAAAGCGGACGTCGGAAGAGGCGGAGTCACGTGGCTGGCCCGCTGGCCGCGACGGCGCCGCCGCCTGGAGGCAGAGTGGAGAAGGTACCCCCCCCCCCCCCAAGAAACGTTGGTGCTGGCGGCGAGGAGGAGATCCGAGAAAACATTCGAGATAACTTGATGTGGCGGCGAGGGAGACGTCAGTGAATTTGCGTCCTGGTAGGGCATGGGGCGATTTAGTTGGCCCGGCTGATATCGGGAATAGCGACTGAGCAAGCTTTGACTGGCAAAGAAGTTTGCTTTAGTCTTTCTTTGCCAGTCAATTTTACCAACACGCTCTTCAGTTAATGTGAACCAAGCTTTAATGTTTCCCAAGATTTTTTTTGTCGTTATGTGTTCTTGCTAATGTTAAGAAAATGAGTATACACTAGGGATGCCGCGAACTTTTTTCGAACCGAAGTTTCGATGATCGAATCAAGCGGTTCGAAATGTTCGAAAGATTTCGAATTTTCGAACTTTATATATCGTAAAATTCGACGGAAGTCGAATTTTTGAACTTCTAAAACTAAGAAGTTCGACGCTTTTCGAACCGTCGAACTTATTACGCTAGAAAATTCGATCCTTTTCGAACTTTCGATTTATTATGCTGCAAAATTCAATGCTTGTCGAACTTTCGAACTTGATAGACCAAAAACTTCGATGATTTTCTAACTTTCGAATTCTTGCACTACAAAGTTCGAAGCTTTTCGAACTTCCTACGCCAAGGAAGTCGATAATTTTCGAACTTTCGAACTTATTTATCAAGAGAATTCGAAAAGTTCCGAACTTTCGAATCCTGAAAAATCAAAAGTTCGATGAACTTCGACCTTTTAGGGTAAAAGTTCGACGTTCGTCGAACTTCGAAAGACCGGCGGACGGTTTCAATTGGAATTCAAGTAGTGAGGTACAATCGTAATTTTTTTTTCTCGAATTTTTACATGCGGTGATGCGTTCCTTACGAAAGACAATGCCGCTTATTACAATGGTCTGGCAAGCTCAGTTTTAAAGAAATAAATTCCCGAAGGGGCGAGGAAGGACGACGGGTTTTTGACGATTGTCGTTTGTGCCATATTTGAAGCGCGCTAAAGCCGAAGCTATTTACGGTAGAGATGTTAAACTTTTTAAGAATGATCTATGTATAGCCTAGGTAAGTGTCGTCTTAAGATGTGATTATTGTTATTCAATATGAGTTTCGAAGAAATGTCCAAACATGTATCTACGGGCAATTATGTCCTAGATGTGGTATTTTTTCCCCTCTAAGTTGTTTGAGGTATCGCATTTAAATTAACACCACAGACAGTACATATAATTGCCATCTGCAGAATACAAAATAATGTGGAATGAGGAATAAATTAACTCATGGGAGAAGATTTCTAATATTAATCAAATTCAACACGTCATTAAAATATATATATATATATATATATATATTTTTTTGCGTTACGTTTTTTGGGATGTGTTTTTTCTAGCCTGTAGACATTTTGGTGGGAGAAACTTGTTTCGAAGTTCTGAGCTTCTGAATATCCAAGAATACAACACTTCCGACGGGATCTTTATAGTTTTCTTTTTTTTTTATCCCCGCATTCTTGTTATGTTTATTTTTCTTTTACCAATGGCATAGTTATTTAGGTCGAAAAGACATAGCTTTGAACTTCCGAACCTCTAAGCATGTGACAAGTAGTGCCTTCTGACAACGAGTTTCCGAAAATGACGATTCTACGCGATCTTTTATGCAGTGAAGAGCGACAGTAGCTATAGATATACATAAATAATTTCAGATTAAAATAAGCTCGACCACGCCCTCTTTCCCCGTATTGTTTTCTTTAACAGTCCGAAATATCTGGAAGGGGGAAGGGGCTAGAGCACCTCCCCCCTCCCCCCGTTTTTCCTCTTCCGACGCCACTTGTATTGTAGAACGCTCCTCGACCTCGAGTTGTGTCGGCTTCTGTGCTTTTTGCGGGGCGTTTCCTCCGTCCCGGAAAATAAACCTCCACGACAATTACAAACTAAACTCACTATATGCCAGCGTCGCTCGGGCGGCGTTCGATCGGATTACTACCAGCGTGCAAGGGGTGGGGAGGTACTTTGCCAGGTCGCTTCAAGGTTTTTTGAGCCTCAACCTCCTGCCCGCCCCTGGCCGTTTCGAACTGGATGAGTATCGTAAAACAGTGCGTTCGTGTGATCACTACTGCGCTATGCACGTTAAAGCCCTCCCCCCCCCCCCCCCCGGGTTGGCGGTCAAAATTACTGATCTATGGTCACGCGTCACTCTGCACTGGCAAATATTCCAGCAGATAAAAAAAATCAAAATTTTCGAAGTTTTTTTTTTAATATTAGTTTTAAAAGAGAATTGAAACCTTCGAACTTTTCGAACTTTATGTAGAAAAAGATTCGAAATCTGTATCTATAAAAATTCGAAGCGTTCGATTTTTCGAATTTTATATCCAAAGAATTTCGATATCTTCGAATTTTTCGAACTTCAGATCCCAAGAAATTTATATTTTTCGAATATCTCGATTTTTGAGTTAGGAAAGTTCGAAATCTTCGAGTTTATCGAACCTCAAGTAAGAAAATATTCGAAATATTCGAACCCGAAATTTTAGAAACCATGAAAGCTTCGAACTTTTCGTATTCGAAACTCCACTGTGATCGAAAGTTGCCAATTTTTCGATTTCGAACCTCGGTCGGTACGAAATTATCGAAATTTTTCGATTGCGAACCTCAGTTCGCTTCGAAAATATCGAAACCTTTCGAATCGAACCTAGGGTGGTTCGCGACATCCCTAGTATACACGAACCGTGAGGTGCAGGCACGTAGCCGGGGGGGGGGGGGGGGCCGGCCCTTCCCCCCTCCCCCCGAAAACTCCCATTCTGCTGTTCTGCTGGGGCCTCCTCTTCCCCCTCCCCCTCATACAACATTTTGTCATGGGCGGGCGGAGCCGAGCCCCCCCCCCCCCCCTCCCCGAAACAAAATTCAGGCTACGTGCCTGAGGTGGAATGTACATCAGAATGATCGGATCATCCGTTTGAAATATCCGTAGCATGTGTGAAGAAATTGCATTGTATTTTTCTGCGGTATTAGATATGCAGCGTGCATGTTTAGAGCATTCAACCGAGAGTGGTAAAACATCGCGATTATGGGTACCGTGTTGCGATTTGTTTCTTTTTCTGGGTAAAGCAGTAAAATATAGAAAGGCGTAGCGATCTAAGTCCGTAGCCTGGCATTGACTTTGGTGTAAAAAGATGTTTTTCATTCAATTTTACGTTTGCTGGACAAGTCCATGAAGCGTATAAAATTTTGTTACGCAGCCGTATGAATAACTGGTATATGCCCGATTTCATTTCAGATCGAGAAGGAAAAAAATTCCATGTCACAAAAACTTTTGAACAAAATATATAGGCAGTACAAATTCTTCACTATACTTCGTTTCACCTTCACGTCCAGGCAGCGGATGCTACGAGGGAACAGGACCGAATCACAGCGACAAAAGTGCAAATCACTAGGCTTGTTCTGCTTGCGATTGGTTCAGCGATGATAGAACACAGAGAGAAACATTACGAACACCATGATAGTGCACGTTTGACGCTGTCGTGATTCGATCTATAATCTCGTAGCATCAGTCTGCGTCTGGACGGAAGGTGAGACGAAGTATAGAACGAAACTGAAATTTGTTTTTGTTTTCGTTTTCTTTTGTATTTTTTGTTAAATTTATTTATAAGACGAAATACAGTAGTTTGGGAATTGAGCAATCGTCACAGGTCGAGTATTTTGGGAACTTCGCCAGGCTCAGATACCTTCCGCACAACAAAGATACTTTTCACGCTTTGGAAGAAGTCGGTGACATGTCCGAGCTTTGAAAACTGGCGACGCCTCCGTTGTTACAAATTATCGCACTGTTTCCTTGCTTTGCCGATTTCCTAAGGTTTTTGAGATTATTGTTCGTAAGCGGTAGTTTTATTCTCGTAAAAAAATTAACAGCTTTAAAGCATAAATTATTGAGTGGTCGGTCTGTGGAGACCAATCTGTGTATTTTGATGTTCTTGTATTGCAGGTCTTTTGTCACGAATAAAAACAAAACAAATTGATACAATAGTTCTTTTTTCTTTATCAACGCGTTGGACAAGGTTTGTCACAAATTACTCCTGCACAAGCTATTTCTATTTGGCGTTTGTCCAGAGTTACAGATTATGGAATTCGTTTAAGAGCTATTTGTTATTTTGCACTAAGACGGTTCGTGTCGTAGACAGTTTGTCCCACAGCTTTATTTCAACGTCTTGCGTTCCAGAGGAATCAATTCTGGGCTCTCTTTGATTTTTTTCTTTTATAAATAATATAGCATTGCGCGTGAAAGTTCTGAGATGTTGCCTTTTGCCGTGATATTCAGTTGTTTAAAACAATTCAGTCCCCAGAAGACTGCAATATATTCCAGTCCGATGTGTCACGTATACTTCTCTTGTGCAAACAGAATCAGTTGCTGCTGAACCCTACGAAAACAAAAGTGCTTTCGTTTTGCCAACGTCATGCTACTTCTGTTGACTACACATATAATATTGATGAAATGCCTGTGCAGCGCGTCTTTCAAGTGAAAGATATTGGCGCGTGTAATGCCCTAACATTTAAAAATCATGCATATTTTATTGCGGGTAGCGCGATGAGAATATTGGGAGTTGTTTCCCGCTTGTCTTTGAATATTAGAAACCTTATAGCTTGATTAATCTTTCCAACTCCTTAGTAAGGTCGCGACTTGAATTTGCGTCCACAATATGGAGTTCCTTTTTCAAAAACACAAGCAACGAATAAACGCGTTGAGAAAAAAGAAATATTCGTATAGTTAGTGACAGGTATTTAGAATGTCGTATTTATTATGACTACGAATATCTGCCAGAGAAAACATTTTCTTCCACTTTTGTCTTAGACAAGGGAGGCTAAGACAAGAGAGCGCACCGTTTCTGTTTTCTTCTACTGTGTCTGTTTCTCTTGTGCGCTGTTTATCACCATGTTCGACGAAAGGGGTTGGAAAGCCACATGGTGAAGGGACGGGAGAAGAGCATGAAAGGCGGGTTTCGCACTAAAGTGACTGGTTCACACAGCCCCGTTTTCTTACGTTACGTTACGGAAGCTTTCGTCTGTTTACGTCAAGAGTCACCGAGACATCGAAACTTTTCACGAAGCATGGTAACCAATTAAGGGAGTGCCTTTGCACGCAACATACGAAGCACGGATGTTATGGTGACTTATAACCAGGATTCCGTGCTTTCGGAGTTTATTTCTCGTGAAATTCGGAGGGTGTTTTTCGGTGTTTAATTTTTGCCGAAGGGTCGGGGTCTATATCTGTTGGATTCCAGAATCTCCGAAGTGGGGAGTTTATTTTTGCTATGTCTCCAAATTTTCGAGGTTGAAAATAAAAATGTATATTAACCGGCGGGTATAACCCTGCCCTAGATTTATGAGAACACAAGTGTACCACATGGCATTGGCGCCCTTGCCATTAGTAATACAAACTGTCCCAAGACAAAACCTGAAAAATACACGTTAAAATCACCGAACTCCTTGACGTTGTCACTGGAGCCCTTTTTTTATATCCTATATTACCGCTTCTCCCTGCGGCTGCGCGGCGTGGAGTGGTGCGATAGTAGCCTCAGCTGTTCCGCCTACGAAATCTGAGAGTTCAGAGCCTTCACGGTTCCTTCCTCTAAGAAGCTCAATCTGGAAACCAAAAGAGTGGTTTGTTTCGTGACTCGTGACCTAGAATTACAATGTCCCATTGTCCTGAACGAACCCTGAACGTGATCAACGGTGAACTTTCTTTGGTCAATACTACGAGATCTTGAAAGCATCTGGGGAGGCCTCTTCCGATTACCGCTGACCCTGTGCTCTGACCAAACTTATTTAGAAAAAACTGCTTTGTTTTTGGCCATTGAGACCCTTAAATTCGGAGTTTTGCTGACAAATTTTAATTCAGAACATTTTACTCGGGAGTGTTTTTCGGATTTTATCGGATTTAGCCGAAAACACGGAACCCTACAAGTTATAACGTAACGTCAGAAAACAAAATGACCTGACCGCGAGCTCTCTATCCTCTCGCTTCAAAGTCGGCCAGCGAGAAGCGCAATGCGTTTCGCGCTCGTGACGTCAAGAGTTCCTGCACGGCCAAGGTAGGGCGTACTGGAACTGGGAGGTAGTGCCGACCGCGTCGGCCTCTCCGTAGGAACTGGGTGTTGAGTGGGCCGATTCTGCCGCAGGGGCATAAGGCGGCGCTGCCAGTCACAGCGGGGCCAGGAGGCCGGTCGGGCAGCGTTTCGCGAGGCTGGCTTGGGGCGTGTTGGTGTCACTATTTCTTCTTGTTTTGCGTTTTGTGTGACAAGAAACAAGAGACTCAGAACGATGTCAAATGCTGCGAAGAAAACGACAGAGCGGTGGTGTTTTGTTCCGGGGTGCAACATGGGTTACAACACATGCAAAGAGAAACACTCCTTGTTTCGGACGCCGAGCGACGCCTCTCCGTTCGCGGCATGGGATCATCTGATTCCAAGAAAAAATTACGCTGCGTCACGCGATTGCATTTCTTTTTGAAGGAAAAAACAAAACTGATGCAGTGAAAAAAAAAAAGGCTAAGAAGAGGTGACCTGCGTGACATGTCAGAGAAAACAAATTTCTCAAAGTGGGATTGCTCTTCATTAAACACAGCAAGCATGAAGTTGCTCCATTTATCTTGCCAGTCTTAGTGTTTATTTTTATATGATGCATGCTCACTAGATGAAATCAATTCAGACATTTCCTGGTCTATAGGCTTTGGCTGAGAATGCAGAAGTCAAGAAAAGCTCAGTTTCATTAAACCATGCTGCACAAAAAAATATGTATTGACACCAGAACAAAAACTAGTATTTAAAGGTCTGCAAAATGTACAGCTGCCGAAAAAAAAATTAAAAGCTTTGCACTAATGTGGAGAGGAAAGCTATCGCATATCATATCATACTCAAACTTCGCTCTCTTAATGCTGGTATGTAAGGTGAGATAGACAATTATTTTTCTGCAACAGCAAAACAAACAAAATAAAAATTAAAGAAGCGAGACTATGTAAGTAACTGACCGCTCCCAAACGGCATTTGCGCTTTGAATATAAGCTTCTGCCACTTGCGCAAGTCACGCTTTTATGCACGGAGTGTGAGATAGGATGGAACTTATTCTTTCTCACAACCGAGCAGACAAAAACAAACGAAGAATACGACCATTTTCACTAGCCGAATAAAGCATCTCTGCTGCGACCGCCAGGCCTCTGTCAGCCGTCGGATGGCCGCGCTCTGCCCCACAGCGCCCTCACCGGCGTGCTTGCACATCGCGACACACTGACGGCCGCCGGACGGCACACCTCCCCATTCTAGTACACCTTAGCCAAGGGTACTGTAGTTGCGAACGTTGCCGCTTGGTGGCGTCAAGGTGTGACAATCTCGCCTACTAGTAATATCCGAGGAGTGTACGCTCTATGGCTGTTACACAGCTTGCCCGTAACGTGATTCGCCGCCATGCCGGTATTTTATGTGCAACGCGCGTTCGGTTCTCACTGTCTTAGTTTCGCACCGCAATAGTAGCTCGAGAGAACCAGCAAGTAGAAATAACAGTCAGTACGCAGCGTTGTGACACCTGCAAGCTACGTATATATGGTATATTCACTCGGTGCCAAATTTAAGCGCGTTATTCACAGCGCATCCTGGGGTTATGGGGAGTGGGGAGTGGTATGTTTGGCCTGGCAGAGGTCCCCGCATCTTCCGATCAAGCTCCTACCTATAGTCTGCGAAAAATGGCGATCTTAATGGTGTGGAATGCTCGTTGCGGAAGCAATCTGGAACCCTAAAAGGGGCACTGACACCCCAAAGGTCGCATTTTGTTTTTGTTGTCAAAAACGATGCAAGTTGTAGTGATAGACACGCAAAAAAATACCAGAACGCGAGCAAATTTTTTTCCGCACGCGCGCGCCTTTTTTATTTTGTGCGTTTTTCTCTCTCAGCTTTTCACCTCATGCCTTCTTTTTATTTTTGACGTAATCCATTATGAAATTTAGAAGCTTTGTAAGTGACATTTCTATAATATTTAATAACGGAATTCGTAAAACATGTTTTTGACGCAATTGCAAAAGCACTACGGTCCTTGATTTTGAAATACCGAAAATCGGAGTCGGATTGATGTCACCTCCTGGCTTTCCATCCTCCCTTAGAAAATCAGCAGAAACCATCCTTTGGGAATGATTATCTACGTTAATGCGAATAGCATCAAACGGTGCGGAGTTATGCGCGTTCGTCAGGTGGCCGGCACACTCTAGATACGCCAGCCCACTCTTGAGGCGATTCTAAATTTGTTGACACTTTCACAGCCCTGCGCACGATCTCCGCAGCCCAGCACGTGCGTTTGTGTCACTTAGGAAGGCGAGCAAAGCACGCGCCATACGCACAAACACTCAAAATGGTACCGACCAGACTTTCTGGCGTCTCAGTCTCAAGTCTCAACCAACGGTACTCTAAACGGTTGTTTATATCTTTACCATAGGACGCGCTTTACAGCGCTGTCACAGCTACCGGTGCGCGCGCGTTCCATGCACGAGGGCTCATTCCGCTCTCGTGAGGCTGAGCACGGCCGCTACATCACCCTCTCCCGAGCGCGGGAGAGGGTGAGCTAGCAGCCGTGCTCAGCCTCACGAAGCGGAATGAGCCCTCGTGCGTGGGGCGCGCGCTGCCACCGGCTGTGACAGCGCTTGTAAGCGCGTCATATGGTAAGATATAAACAACCGTTTAGAGTGCGTTGAATGACTGCCTTCATAGCTCTGTGGTTAGCGCGTCTGCCTGCTGATCAAAGGGTCAGCGGTTCGAATCCCAGCCGGCGCCGGTCTTTTCTATTTATTTATCGACCCGCGGCGTAAGAGGTTAGATAGCCAGATAGATAGATAGAATACATCAGACGAAAAGTGCGTGAAGTATCAAAGAATGCTATTCGCATTAATACATATTGCACTTTTCGTCCACCAAGTGGCGTCAGCTCGGCATCTTCGAGTCTCGCGCAAGCGCACAGATATTGACCTTCTGTCGGAACTCTCGTAGAACTCCGTGTTGCTCCGTTCGGAAAGGTAGAACCCGGTCCGACTCGAACCTGGGCAGGTTCCCGACGTCCCTAATAACCAGGGTGCACTTTCGGAGCGGACGCAGTCGCGGTACCGACACCAACGTCCGATGGCCCCGGACGGGCCTGCCGACCCTGCTGTTTGCGCACGAAAGCACTGTGCACTTGAGTCGCTTCAGAGCTGCGGCATCGCCGGCGGCGGCGGTGTTGACGCCCGTGAAAATGTTTTCGGGGAGCTGGTTCCCGGCACTACGGTGCTTGGAACGCGACTTGAACTGGTGCGTGAATAGACCTATCTCGCGCGTCCACCGAAACTGTTACGGACGTATTGCAACAGATTCCGTCACAGGAGCCGGCGCCTCGCGCTGTCAAATACTGCGATCCGCCAATCGCAAGAAAAGCTGGCGAAAAAAGAAGGCGGACAGATGTTAGGGTTGCTGTCGTGGTGGAAGTGTCCCGCGTCTGCTTAGCTTTCCGTCGACTGTCTGGTCGCGGAGTGACTTACAGCAGAACAGGCGTCTGCCGCATTCACCACCGCGTCAGTGTCACCGCCAGGATCGCGGCAGGCAGGAACATGAAACAAGCACGACGCTAGCACGCGACAACGCCAAGTTTATGCAGAGCGCAAGTTCGTCTGCAATTCTTGAGCAGGGGTTGCGGTGACGTCAGGACGACGCCGAGCTCCGATTGGCTCCGACTGGAAGCGGTAGTGAGTAGGCGTCGAGGCAGCTAACATCGAGATCTGCCCACCATCCTTCCATCGGGGCCAATCAGAGCTCGGCGTCTCTGACGTCACCGCGACCCCTGCCAACGTTACTAGATTACCTCAGTTCTGGAACTCCCGCAGAAGGCGGTACCGCCCTCACTCACTTCAGTCCGCCTCCCGTCGCTCGAAGCGCCACCTAGATTTTCGTTTACGAACTGTGTGTCCCATAGAAGACGGTGGAACGCTATCTAGAACCATGTTGAATAAACCTGAGACTAAGGCAGAAACATATTTTTTGTTTGTATACTGCAGTTTCGTTGGGGCTATTGCAGTAAAGGGGGGGGGGGTAATCACAATTCAGTATTGAATAAGACAGAAAAAAACATAAAACATCGTTAAATAATAAGATCAACCACTGTCAACCGCACACAGAAGCTCGTCTGGAGGTAATGAGCTGATTTTACCGGGTAGCAGATTCCAATGTGCAATTGTTCTATAGGGAAAACTGTGTTTAAACATGTCAGTACGTGCATAAAACGGTGGAAAGTTTAGGTCATGGTGGCTCCTTGTTGATGACGCTATGTGAAACCTTATGCTTATGTCTAAATAGGTGAGATGTGGCGAGTTAACCAGACCGTACAAGACTTTAAGGCTCTCAGTGTGACGTCTGTTGGAAAGAGGACTTAAGCTTAGAGAAGAAAGGCTAGGGGATGGGGAAACTCCCTCTCGTAGCGACGTAAAATGAAACGTACAGCTTTCGTTTAGACTGATCCGATTTTGTTAATATCCCATTGTTTCTAGGGATTCCAAATGATTGAACCGTACTCGAAGATAGGGCGTATTAGTGTTTTACATGTTACAAGTTTGGTTTCTTGCGGGGCAACACGAATGGTACGTTGAAGATAGCCGAGTTTTTTAGGTGCTTTGTTACAGGTGGAATCTATGTACTTTGACCAAGACATGTCTTGAGAGAAAAGAAGTCGAAGGAACTGAAAAGGAAAAAACGACGTCTCATGCTCAGCGTCCCAAACTCAGGGGTGCTGGTCTCACCCCCGAGTTTGAGACGTCTTCCTGTCCTTTCTGTTCCTTCGACTTAAATGTTCATTTCTGCCCCAGTCTCAGGTTTATTCAGCATGGTTAGCATTCACCAGCTCCCACCTGCATTCTTACTATATTATCGTCATATAGACGCTGCGCTTCGAAACGTACAGTGCGCCCCAAACTTAACGCCGCCACTCGAACGTCCGACTTTCGCGGAGCGACGCTATCGGCGGCAGCCGTTTCCATTGCTCGGTCACGTGAAGGCCATTCGAATCTCCGGACCGGGGAAGGGGAGGTAGCAGGGCCGCCGCTAAGGGCCCTGACTCTGCGAATCACAGATTCATATCGTCAAAATCGCGTTCTTTTTTTTTGGCGCTTTGTTTGCATTTTAGCAGCGCCTTCAAGCTTTCTCCTCTTCGATGCATTATCATAATTTGTTTGTTATCAACCTGAGAAACGCAAACAAAACGCAAAAAAAAAAGCGAGTCTGACGGTATGAGTTTGTGATTCGCAGAGTCAGGCGCCCTGCGCGGTGGCCCTACTGCCTCCCCTTCCCGGTCCGGAGATTGGGAATGGCCTTCACGTGACCGACTAGTTGAAACGGCTGCCGCTAGGATAGCGCGGCTCCGTGAAAGTAGGGCGTTCGAGTGGCGTGTTCGAGGCGTACTGACGTATCGCATAGAATACACTGCAGTCACAAAGGAGCCGTTCGGCGCGTCGAACGACGAGAGGCAAGTCGTGGTGAGTGAGGAGGGGATTACTGCTCAGTGCATTCAGACGTCTATGAGCAGTTCCGTGACTGCAGCTAATCTACGAGTGGCACGCGATAGTTCTCCGTACTTACTCTGTTTAATAGATGTTGCTCGTGCTGGTCGTCAAAGAAAAAGATGTGATGCAAGCTAAGGTAATATTTATCTATGTAAGGTCTCTGCCATGAGGCCAGGCAACATTGCCGTTTCTGTTCACCACAACCGGGTAACAAAACTAGAAAATTGACAAGCTTTCTTTTTTATTTCTTTGAGGGGGCGGGGGGAGGACTATAAGACGAGTTAACGAAATTAGTCCTCGACGGCTATAAAAATATATTGTCCAGCTTGGTTCTCTACATCTGAACACCAAAATGAGTGCTGCTGTGGTGTCGAAGTCGAGAGACCGTTGTGGAATGTTCAGGGGGATCGGTGGCCGAGTGGCCTATACTTCGTTTCAGCTGAAGTCCAGACGCAGCCGATGCTACAAGCGCCAGCATGTGGCCCTCAACAATGCTTGCACTGCACGAATGCGCGTGCTTAGCAGGGACACGGTAAGCCCGGAGCTCGCTCTTGTAGTATCGGCTGCGTCTGGACTTAAGCTGAAACGAAGTATAGCGCACACCAGCTCGGAGCGCGTGGAGCGAAAGCTTGCGCTGCAGAACCCAGGTATCCTGGGTTCAATCCCCACCCCTGCCCGTTTCGATCTGGATGAGCATCGTACCGGCGTGCGGTCATGTATCACTACTGCGTGGTGCACGTTAAAGACCCCAGGCTAGCGGTTGTACTGCACTGGCTAAATTGCTCATCTACAGCTGAGAGACAAGGCGCTCGTTGAGGCAGACTAACTTCAGGCTGTATTAAATATACACACAACACAAATTATTATTTGTGGAATGTTCTCCGGCATTAATGAGCATGGGCCAATCCCCGTTTTCAATACTTGTCGAGGCTGCATACAAGTGCCTGGGCGTGCGCGGGAGGGCGAAATGCAATTGAATATACAATTAACACTAAAATATCATAATTTTGAATGTTGCAGCACCGTCGCCAACGACTATTGTTCCGCAACCGTCCTCGTCGTCATTTTCGCAGTTCGACTGCGTCGTCATGACAGTTTTTGTAAGTACACATAACACTGTTAAAGAACGCATCAGCTAAACCACAATTCACAAAATGACGGTTTTGTAGCCCTTTTGAATACTCCGGATGTATATGCCAGCCGTGAGTAAGTTTGTGAAATCTCCATCAAAAGCGCAGTAAGACCAAAGAGAGTTGACATATTAAGACTTTCTTCGAACTCTGCAAGTATCAAGCAAAGTTGGTCTCTCATCGGACGCTCCGTACATAAAACTTTACATAAAAACATGAAAAAAAAACAGCCCACGATTTTTCGCGACTTTTAATAATGTCATTACTTCGATGTGGTATGCACAAGAGACTTCGTTCGCGCGCCTATAAACACGACCACGCTAAAAGGGGTACGTAAGGAAGCATCGACCTCAATATTGCATATCGTATGCATACATTAGACTGAACTGTATACAGCGTCGAATGAGAGACACGCTTGTAAACAGAGGATGTGCGTAGCTACGCAAATCCACGGCGTAGGGCGTTCAAAGCTCGTCTCCTATCAGTGTGCAGCAAATGTTTATGCTTCATTTCAAAGGGTGAACCACTGAGGCAGCAGCCGATGTCTCCTTTATGTTTTATGTTTCTAGCGAATAACAGAGAAACTGTTTCTAGAAGCGCGCATGAGCTGTACAATCACCTTCAAGTCCTTAAACTTAAACGGCGCAATTATTGACGTTTAACATAAATAAACAACATAAAAACGATGGCTATTATTTATTTATTTATTTATTTTTGCAAATATTGTTGATGCATTAGGGGAATCGTGACAGGGTGGAAATACATACAAAAGAACGCGACGCAACACACAAAAGAGTTATAAAATCACTTGGAACACAAAACAGAAACAAATGCACTAGCAGTATCTTGGTTACGTAGTAATGTCGTCAGAAAGCCCATTCTTTTATATAACTGTCAGAGGGGGAAAAAAACTTAAATCTAGTTATGCGTGGTTTGTAGGGTAAGATGATAAGTGGGTGTCTTTGTCGGGTGGCATAGCCAGTAGAAAAAGTTACCTATTTACCCACGTTAATATCATACTGACCCTTAATTAGTTGCATTAAAATTCGAAGCCTACATGTACGGTTTCTTTCTTGAACTGAAACAAACCCAACCAGTTGGGTAAGCTGAGATACAGACACATTTGTGTGTGTGTGTGTGTGTGTGTGTGTGTGTGTGTGTGTGTGTGTGTGTGTGTGTGTGTGTGTGTGTGTGTGTGTGTGTGTGTGTGTGTGTGTGTGTGTGTGTGTGTGTGTGTGTGTGTGTGTGTGTGTGTGTTTAAGCGCTGTAAGAGTAGAAGGGGGAGGAGAGGGGCCAATAGTGTTCACGCACAGGGCGCATCGGTCACTTGGCTCACAGCTAAATTGGCGCTGCGTTGAGTCGTGCAGCACAGCGCCTCCCCACTGGCTCTTCGTAAGGGTCGCCGTAGCAACATCTCGACGCAAGCGGTCTTAACGAGACGCAAGTGGCTGCGGTCGCACTCGAAGGCGACTGTGTGAACGAGCGTAAACTCATCGCTGATTCTGCGCGCTTTATTTCTTAACCAGCGTCACGTTATCACTCCGTTTGGTGACTGAAACAAAATACGCATTACAATGAGTGCACAACGCGCTGGTGAATCAGTGGCGGACGCAAATGCACCTCAGCGACGTGTTCTTTTTTTTTTTTTTTAATGTTGGAAAAGAGATTGTTGCAAATTAGAAGAAACAGAGATGGACCTTTCTTTTTCGGTGTGTGACGAAGGTATACCCTTGACCGGTCAGACAAAGCGTTTATCCAGATCAATCACTAATGCATCGGTACAAACTTATTTTTCTATTTTATTTTACCTGTTTGCTTCGGCGTGACGACGTTGGCGGTGCGGTCGTGACACTCTCGGAAACGGCGAGGGAACGGTCAGTCGCTCGTTCCGCGTCGCAGCGTCATCGAATCACGCGGCTAACCCAGCTAACTCAGTCGACCGGTGAAGCGAACTGACATTGTCTCGTGGTATCCCAAGCCAGTCGTTGCGAAAATGGCTTCTTATGCCCGATGCAACGCCAAAGTCCAGACATATTTTCTTATTTTATTCGCGAGGGTCTCCGATAGCTGGCGTTCTATCTTTTGTTGAACCGTTTGTTTCTTTCTCGGTCTTTATTACTGGGGAATTAAGCCGGAACGTTTCGTGGCTGCGATCGAACCTCGGCTCGAGGCTTCGATGAGGGCTTTGTTTTGACGAAATTAAGCGGGTGCATTGGCGATTCATGACACAGTGCCTCTGTTTCCTCTTATTCACCGGGCTGCATAGAAAGCGCTTAAGCAGTTTTCTCTGCACTTTTTGTTCCCCCGCACTGCGCTTGCTGACGCGACCACAGCTTACGTCAACAAACACGGCCACGGTAAACAGAAGCGGCGGCGGCAGCGACGGACGGGGGCAAACACCGAAGTTGAGGTTTGATGCCGAGCCGGCCCCGGTTCGATCATCCAGGCAGAGAACTCTTTTAATTCTCTCGAACGAGATTTTGTTTCGCCCTTCTGTTAGACAGCTTCGGTGCAAAATAATCTGACGAAACGGAAATATGTGGCTCATGTGAAGAGCCTTCTCTAAATCGACTGAGCAACACAACACACACTGCTCCATCTGAGCTACTCCTGCACTTTCTTTGGAAGAGCAACCGAGCAACTGGGCGATAATGTAAACACCTACTCAGTAAAAAAAAAAGATAACATTATATGAATGTGTTTAATAATTATATGAGAGCACATAAGATCACATGGGAACTTTAATACGCCATATATAATTTGTATAAGTTCTGAAATGTTTATCGGACAAATCGAGTATGATTTTTTTCCCGTTTCAATGGGAGTTTTACGCGTGGTTCTACTTTCAATGTTCAAACTAACAACCAGTTCCTGCGGAGTAAATTTGACGATCAAAAAGTATTGTTGCCGTGAGGACGTTGAAGCCGCGGTGCCGCTGAAATAACACACGGTGCACCTTGTGCCGCCAGAGCCAGATCAATCATAAATTATATTTTTCTGCTTCTTTTTTTGTGCCTTCGTCGGTTTACACAGCTCACACTCCCAATATTCTCCAGTCAACCTGTACATGCGAGAATTCCCCCTCCCAAGCCACGGTAGTTAGCCGTTAGAGGTAATTTACTTTCCACTATGGTCAGAATATTGTCACGTGGGAGTGTTCCCTCACACGAGAATGTCCCCTTTCTTTTTCACGTGCAAAAAGAACGACCGTCATTAGCGCCCGGATGAGTGTTTGGTTATCCAGAAACACGCGATCATTCGCGTGAGAGTGGCCATGTCACCCCACCTTCGAAGCATATATACTGTTTTTGTGTTATGAACTTTCGTGGCGCTCAGATGTCCGCAAAGTAAAAAATTGTAGCTTGCTGCAGGCGAATTCTTGGTATAACAACCACGCCCATACACTGGCTACAAAAATGGGGAAGCTCGTTTGCATAAGCTTCAAGAAGTACTAGGAAATTCGTGTTTTCTAAGAACAATATTTGTATCCTGAGCTCCTACTGCCATATTCAAGACATGTTTAGAAGCGTTACAGGGTTTTCAAAAAATATTTATTTGAACTCCGTCTACACGCACGGTCCAAGAGATAAATGTAAGAAAAACCCACGTATGGATCCCTCAGTATTAAAGGACTGTTATCAAACCTACTATAGTGGTGGGAAATGCTCAGGGTGGGTACTAATCTAAATGGTAAACTTGGATGTCCGTCAGTACCTTTCCGAAGTAAATATCGAAAAAGCGCCGACGTCGTGTTCGCGCGAACAGTGTCGCGCAGTGCACTTCCTCAACGATTATAGCAAACGCCTGTAGCTGTTCAAGAAGCGACCACCTTCGCGAGCTCTAACGTCGCTACCGCTTCGAATGCTGTGGCGCGGATTCTCGCTACTCAGCCACTGCGGAGGATACATATTACTTTATGTTCGTTTATTGCTCCGACCGAGCATAGACGACATGTTAGCAACGAATGCCTCCACGATATTCGTGCGCGTGGGGCAATAACGCAAATCGGTTACTTTCTACTTGTATCGCATCGCATTCAGTGGCGTACCAACTTGTTTTTGAGTGGGGGGGCAAACCAGACCCCCCCCCCCCCCCGGGTCGCATATTTTTACTAGTGATGGGCCGAACTTTTGCCGAATCGAAAATTCGGCGCAACTTTTGCCGAACTTTTCTAAAGATTCGGCAATGATTCGGCAAAAATACACTGTTACCAGACTTAACATTGATATTTAGTTTTTTCTGACGAAAAAAAGTTTGTTTTTTTTTCTTAACTTAAATACAACATGTAGTGCCTATTGACACAGTTATGACTAAATAAGGTGATATTCTACAAGATAATTGTATCGATGTCGCTTTTGTGTGTTTACTGGCAATTTTAGTGTTTGCTTGCAGAAAGTGGCGTGACAACGAGGTTGGGTAGTAGCCGGCGCAGTCACGAATCACGCTACGAGAGTTTTGATTTTGAGGCTTCATCAGCGCACGCCTGCAAGTGTGTTTACATTGTTAAAATAAAGGCAATCACTGCGTTCTTACTTTCTCTGGGAGTCACCGTTTCGTGCGCGAAAACGAATGCAACGGTTGCTGAGCCTTCACCAGAAGAGATAACAATATTGTAAATATGCATGTTTTTCGATTTGAGTCACTTGACGTCAGCTTTGCATGAAAGTGTGCGTTCCATATTCGCAACGTGCCGTTTTTAACCTTTAAAATTCCGGTTTCTGGTGTTAGGACACACACGGACGTTTAGGAAGTTGGGGAGAGTTAGGAATGTCGGATGTGCAACGTCGAGCATGATAGTTCTGTGTTTAGTTTTATGCAGATACATGAAAATCGCGAAATAACGCGAACTAAAAAGCAATATTATTCTGTTTTGGCACAAACTACTTGTGAGCCGAAAACAGGATTGTTATAATAATAATAATAATAATAATAATAATAATAATAATAATAATATATAATTTTATTTGCACATACTGGAAGGGGCCCATGTGGTGGTGTGCGGGGCTAGGCAGATAGGTGAAAACCCTTACGCAGAGCGCCTGCCAGCCAGACTTGTACGTAGTTCAACTACTTTACTCAAGTTACTGTAGTTTAACTACTTTTCTGGGTAGTTTAGTAACTTTCAATTACATTTCTATTTTGGTAATTAGTAGTTTACTTTAACTACTTTTCCGAGTGACTTCTACTCAAATTACAAATTACTTTCGAATTTTAGTGGTTGTTTTGCCTATCAACAGAGATAAGATGTTGGAAGATCAGCTGATATTTGCAGAGGGGGAAGCATGTGGCGTAGAAAAGGGGGGGGGAGGAAGAAAGTAATTTGGATAGTCCAAAACCCCCAAAAATTTTAACGAGCCCCCCACTGCAACAACACTGCTACGAGGCGCGGGGAGCGAACAGACACGACGCAAGAGAGGCCGAGTAACTGTGGGATTAGCGCCGAAGACTGGCGTTTCTTTGTATCCCGAAGCTCAAGGAGACTTGACGCATTTGAAGAAAGGGCTTGTCCCCGCTTCTCCCCAATGTAGGAATTCTTGCCCACTACAGGAGGTATACACACTACATCCTCACTCAAAGGAGGTAACAAAGTGCAGCACCCGCTCTGAAGTTCATCTGGTGCTCCTGTATAGCTTGTGCTGTCTTTCGAGACGTCATCTGGTCATTTCTCTGAGTGAAGTAATGGCGGCTATAAGACCGATACAAATAAGTGCCTTATAAGTTGATTGTGTTAAATGGTTCGTCAGCGAGAATAAAGCAATTACTCTATGGCGTATTAGTTGCCGCCATTTCCAAAAAAAAAAAAAAACTGATGCACCTCCGATTTTGCCGCCCTTTCCGAAAAAAACTGATGCACCTCCGATTTCCCCTAAAACAATGCATACCGGCCAATTAAAAAAAAAAAAAAAAAACGCTGTATAGGGAATGAAAGGGCATTCTGAAAGAGTGTGTTAAAAAGTACTTCTACTTTACTTTGGAAGTACATTGTATTTATAGTACTTTACTTCAAGTACATTGCACCCGGTGTACTTACTACTTTACTTGAAGTACATAACCTCTCATTTACTTTGTACTTCCAAGTAGTTTTTAGACGTACTTTACGCAACACTGTAAGCAATCAAACACTGTCTGCAAAATCAAGCTCAGGCAGTGCTAAACCTCAAAGGTGAAATGATACATCCGCAGTACATCCTTGACCAAAAAGAAGTACACAACAATTAGGCATGCAGAAGCAGAACCAGCTATTAAAGCATTTCTGTGAAAACACAAGCCGCTTTATATTCGGCTAGCAGAATTTCGCTAACGCATCAAAACCTATGTAAGTACTTCCTTGTTAGCATAGAAAAAATAAAAGTAACTTCAAAAGTAATTCGCTACTTTTTTACGGTAATTAGTAATTTACTCAATTACTTTCCATTTGAGTAATTTCTACTCTACTCAAATTACTTTTGAGGCTAATACTCAGTAACTTAACTTAATTACTTTTTTGAGTAGCTTGTACATGTCTGCTGCCAGCCCGCCACCACATATGAAAAAACAAAACAGACAAATAAATGTACAGAATATACACACTACAGAAAGTACGTAAAAAGGAAAGAAAAGAAGGGAGAAAACATGTATCACATTATGACGAGGATGCCAGCTGCATCCCATACATTCTGGCAAGCTCTCGTGACTCTGCCCCGTTTGACGGCAGTGGGCTGCGCACACTGAGCGTAATTGTCAGTTGTCAGTCAATGTTTCAACTACCTCGTTGCATCAATGGAAAGGTCAAATGAAAATCACGTTATCCAGAATGCACCGCATCATTTGTCACTTGCGCAGTGGACTGCGTAAATTACTGGTCGATCTTCTGTTCTTGAGGCAGAAAATATTGAAGAGAACCACACTCGCAAAAGCTCACAAACGCACAGTTACCGTGTCGCCTACTCCACACCTCGCCGTAACCGCTGGATGTACTAAACTGTGCGATGGTAACCGCGCGACTGCGCGGCGTCCATTTGCGATCCATGGCCCCGTCGCGTTCGTGCGCGTGCGCAGACATTTGCCAAATTTTTGCCGAATCTTTGCCGAACTTTCTTTCAAAATTTCGGCATGTGCGGAACTTTGCCGAATCTGAAGTTCGGCAGATTCGGTCCATCACTAACTTTTACGGCGTGTGTGTGTGTAGGCGTTGTAAAAGAGGGGGGGGAGGAGGAGAGGGCCAATTGTGTATGCGCACCGGGCGCTTTGGTCACTGGCTCCTTTTACGGCGCAGGCGATAGACCCCCTAGCAACGACGCTCACGCCGGATTGGCTGCTCGGCAACGCGCGGGAACTTAAATTTCGGATTCGGACGGCGCGTGTATCACTCGAAGCGCGTTAACCCACCCCGCGCCTGCGTTCACGCCGCTTCGCGGCGACAGTGTGCGGCTGCTAATTACAAAACTATTAACCCACTTAGCCCCCTCCCCCCCCGTACACGCCGCTTTGCGGCGTCCAGTCGGCAACCCAAGCCCCGCTGTCCCCCATGCACCTCCGTAAATAGAGTCCCATACGATTTAGTTCAGCGATGTTTCGTCAACAACATTCGTTTTTTTTCAGTGTTAATCGTAAAAAAGAAATGTCGTAAATATCGCCAAATGCCTCGACAAAACAAAATGTTCGAGGAAAAAACATAAAAGAAGTAAGCCCACACCATGGATAGAACCCGGGTCTGATACGTATGAGGCAGACATCTTACCACTAAGTTACGCTACCGCTTCGGAAACTCGCATTGTAACCGCTGCCTATGTTGACGGCGGCAGCGCCTATCTCCACGAACCAGCCAATCCGGCGTGAGCGCCGTTGCTAGGGTTTGTATCGCCTGCGCGTTAAAAATATGCCCCCGCGGGTCGGGGGGCGGTGCCCTTGGTATTCCTTGGGCGCCGCCGGCCAGTGTTTGCCCTGCCCAGTGGCGGCTGTTTCAGGGGGGGCAAAACACATGCCTTGCCCCCCCACTCTGAGAACTGGGGGGGCAAGCGCCCCCTTGCCCCCCGGTTGGTACGCCCATGATCGCATTGCATCGTAAGCAACGCAATTCGTCATGCATAAGTTGCCGCATAAAAAACAAAAAAACAACTTGACATTTGCATTTGCGGGACACTGGCACGACCGACGCAATCATACGGCTTTTTCTTTTTCTCCGCCAAACTTTCTAAAAAATATATTTTTATTGTTTTCTATTAGCACACTCGTGCGAATAATTGATAGCTCCACTTCAGGAGTGAGCTCAAATATTTTTATAATACGAGAAAAAAAATCGGAGAAGTTGGACAGATTGAACAAACCTAAAAATGCCCGTTAGAATGTCCAAAAACTCAGAAGCTAAGCCCAGGAAGAAGAGAAGGCACTTGTAGACTGTTGCAATTAACTCGTTGCACGACTATACACGTTGTGAAACGAGTTGGAACATGAAAGTCGTATATTCGAAAGGCATGCCCTGTTTTTGCATTTGTCAACACGTCTTGTCACATTCGCTTTACCCTTAGATACAACAACCGCTTCACCACGAAGTTCGCGATCAAAGAGTCGTTTTAGTAAAAAGTATACATCCATAAAGGGGGGGGGGGGCAGTAGCGTACACAGGGGGGGGGGGGGGGGCCGACGGGCCCCCGCGAAATTTTCGAGGGGGGGGGGGGGGGAGTCGGCGAGGTCACTAACTCTCGGGTTTATCAATATCAAACTTCGTGGAGAAGTTGTAAACAAAAAAAAAGGAAATAAAAAGGGAAGGGAATGCAATATGCCATTTATGCCATAGTAAACACAATAAAAAATGCGTAGTTTTAACGCCTTTTATCTAGTATGACTGGAGAATAATCAATTAACAAATATATTCCTTTACTTCTACTTTTAATGCTTCGCGAGTGCCCCATGTCCCTCTCGCGGAGCCGCCAAAGCTGGTTTGTCGTCGCCACGGAGCGGCCCCCCGAGTCCCCTGTCTTAATTGTTCCTCGAGGACCCCCGCTCTGGGTGCGTACCATGCGCTGTGCTTCGCTCGAGCGCAGCGGGGCCCCTCGATGTTTTGTAGCCTTTTTTTTATTTTGAAAAGAAGCGTCGGTACTGCTCTTGCACCCCGACGAGGGGTTTTTCTTGGAAGCGCTGTCCGGCTGACGGTCGACAGTTAGGGCGAAGGTTTTTGGGAGTTTTCGGGGGTCTAGGCACGTGTCCTTTCTTAATTGGATTTTGTATTGTCTGTTTGTTTTGTACCGCGTGGCTCCCATTGGTCTAAAAAGAGCGATATCTGATTGGCTCCTCGAATGGCGGGAAAAGTCTTAGCAAAGTGAATATAGGCGCCTAAATGAGCGGGATTTGCGGTTCAAGGTTCGAGTACGGAAGTTGTCATCGGCAGTTTGAGAACCGCGCGAGATAGGGGCGCGAGTGTGCGACCTGCTGCCTCAGGACGAGAGCCAAGTGCAATATGTGAGTGTGTAAACCATTTTACATCGTCCCTTTGTTGCGCTGTGTGACTTCCTTGACTTTCGCGTAGGTGAGCTTCTCTCTGTTCCGCTGAGGGAGCGCAAGCCTCTTTCGCGGGGCAGGGAGGAATCCCATGAGCTATGCAGACGATATGGCCAGCATCTCTTCACGAGTTGATGGCCCGTAAGGGGTTCACCCAAGGGTCTTCGCGCGTGCTTCGTGTCACCCTGGGGCGGGGCGTGGCGGGGGCCGCGGTTGCGGGCTCGGCTGCGCGGGATGCACCACACACAGCGGTGCGCTCGCGGGTTTGGGCTTGTGGCTGGGGCCTCCGCCGTGGTCTGCGTGGGGGTGGGTTGGGGCACAGCCAGTCGTTTTATCTTCCCCTCTAGGTTCTGATCATTAGTTGTTTCCACACGTGCAGATTTGTTATTCTTATCTTGTAGTTACGACTACTGTTTGTTTATGTTTACACCTACTCAGCGGCGGGCTAGCAGGCGCACATGCGTAAGGGTACTGACCTTTCTGTCTAGCCTTGCACGACGCTGAGTGGGCAAACTTTCTCGTGCAAATAAAAATTATTATTATTATTATTATTTTGTGAGCGGACTTCGGGAACCTTAGAAATCGACACCGACGAACAAATCACGTGAGACTTTT
This sequence comes from Ixodes ricinus, assembly GCA_037355805.1. Taxonomy (NCBI): domain Eukaryota; kingdom Metazoa; phylum Arthropoda; class Arachnida; order Ixodida; family Ixodidae; genus Ixodes; species Ixodes ricinus. Next base: position 163,726 of record JAZHYW010040514.1, on the reverse strand, counting down.
GTCGGTTAGATCAGGTTAAGATAGGGAGTAATTTATGGTGGAGCAGCTTTCCACTGTTTATCGTCTATCCATCAAGGTGTTCCGCGTTTCTACATATGCATCATTGTTTTATCAGCCCTGCTGACTGGAGGCTTCATGCATTGGAGTCGTGCTTTACAAAATATTTGTTTTTATGATTCTTGTTTTCTGCTAACTCTGGTGTTTTCTTTTGACGTGACTTGTAAATAAAAAAGTAAAATGAAAATGCCTTCCTGGTGGGGAATTTCCGGGGCATCATTTTTATGTATCATAATCATCCCAAAACCAAATGACAACTTTATTTTAATTACTTAATAGAAGAATGCATAGTTATTAGGAAAAAAAACTTTCTTTTCTTTTTATCTTGTCCCCCTTTACTCTCGTTGGTCCGGCCCCCCTGAAATGAAATCCTGCGTACGCCACTGGGGGGGGGGGGGCATGGGGCCCGGGACCCCCCCCCCCCCCCAGATCTTCCATTTTGCTGGTAACTCCTCTCCCCCTTCCCCTCATACAACATTTTGTCATGGGTGCACCCCCCCCCCCCCCCGCCGAAACAAAATCCTGGCTGCGTGCCTAGTAGGAGAGTAGATGTGTATTGGATATTTGCGAGAAGTCTCGCAAACACATATAAGACGCAAATCTGCGGATCCATATCGCTATAATATTCGCCGAAATTTCTCGACATTGCTTAAATCATTGGTCAATTAAAAAAATATGCTAAGTGGTCACTGCACAGAGAAATACGGAAATTACTAGAATCAGCAGGGGGACAGAGTGCCCATAGATTCATTGTTTTGAAACAATTCCTTATCAGCACGAATTACCAGCAAGCATCTGACACGGGGCGCGAAGCTCAGAACAAAGGCGTGTCAAGGTTGCTCACTATAGTCATGGCCGCAAATTGCAATGGCCATTACGTTAACATAACCTCTCGCCGCCTTCTGGTACATATGCACTCATGCACAGCTGCTATCAAAAGCCGAAGGATCCTTGCCCTAGCATTTAGATTTTCTCCGAGAGCGATTCAGTTCTGTCTTCGAAGTGAAGCACGTTCTGGAAAGGGACGCTCGAGTTCTCGGGATGCAAATGGCGTGAGCGTTGCGCGGAGGTCACCTGGTGCCAGCCGAAGCGTGGAGACGATCTCAGGGGGCAGGTATGAAAACCGGTACGGTCGACGCCTTTAGGAGACAGAGTTGCAAAGCCCCATGTGTAGACGCGACGGGGATACCTTATGCCGAATATCGTGCGACCGGTTTCTCGCATGCGCTATTCCCGATCGCGGTCTTCTTTTTGCTTTCCATACTTTGGGGCGAAGAAGCAAGAAAATGTTGTCGCGTTCTAATTTTACGTAAGTGTTTTTTCGAGAAAAAAAGAAAGAAAAAAAAAGAAAGAAAGAAAGAAACGACGTGGCTGGAATTCGAACGCTTCTTATACCTCCCTCTCCCCCTTCTCTTACCATTTATTTTTTTCTGGTTTTCCGGTTCTGTTCAGGGCGGTCGAATTTCAGCGGCTGTATTTTCATATCCTGTCGTTGATTTTGTTTCGTATTTTTGGGGTCCTGGTTCGGGCAGCGGCATTGCAGGAGGATGTTTTAGATTTGCTCGGTTGCTTCTGAAATCACTTGGCTTCGTTGACTGTGTTGTCAGCGTGAAGTAAATGTCCAAGGATTGCTATTAACGCGTTCGACATTTTCGCTTGCCCTTGCTAATATTTCTTCGAGTTGAACATTTCACCACCGTTTTAAAGACCCAAACGGTATTCGAGCACTCATAATATGTAACGTGTCCCGCCTCCCCCCCCCCTGCCCCCCCCCCAAAAAAAATAAGCAAAACAAAACAAAACAAATTTACTGATTTCCTTTTTTAACAGCGGTTCGAACCAGATGCCAAAGTTTCAGAACTAACCGTCATCTCACTCAAAACTTATAGGTAATGTTATGAAAATTTCAAATGCAAAATGGGTCTCGTTTTCACCCATTTTCGGAAACTGGCGCCATTTAACTCCATGTATCCGAGGGCTCCGTCGGCCGCCATTTTTTATTAAAAATTTAAGAAAAACATTGATAACTTCTGAATAAGGTCACGGTTAGTTGTCAAATCTGGCATCTGGTTTGGACCGCTAGCACTACATTTGGGCGGAGAAGGAGCGCTCAACAACGCGTAATTTGGTTTAGCAGACAAATAAAAAAAAATGCTTTTATTATTTGCGTGTGTGTCTGTGTGTGTGTGGGGGGGGGGGGGGTAACATTGCCTTTACTCAGTTAAAATAGGCTTTTCGTAAAATAAAACCAACAACGGTCGGTCACTACGTATCGGCCACTGAACATGAACTGCTCGTTATTTTGTCTGGTGTTTTTTAACGTAGTCCGTCCATTAAAGCATGCTACCCAATATAGAGACTATTCATTGGCGGCCATTGTGAAGTGCGTAGCTGCTCAGCACATGCTGACGGCGAACTGCCACAGTGCTTTGGCAGCGTGTATTCTTCACCGTCAAGACTGCCGGTCTTGGGAACCTATGGGTGGGATGTCGTTCTGAGCATGTCCAGTGAACAGTGCTCTCAAAGATGGCGTCCAGTGAATAAATACCCTTATACATACACGGCTTGCGCTGCCGTCACAACAGAGGCCATCGTGGTGGCCATGGCCCAGAGCGCGTACCTTCTTCGACATACGGTTCGCAACATCGAGTTTGTTTCACTCGACAAGAACAAGTAGAAATGATCACCAACAGGATGTGATAACGTAACCAGTCGCGTATACGCGAAGCTCCAATCGTCGAATCTGACATCCGCTTTAAGATATTAACATTGCGTCTAATCATTCTTTCATTTCTCAATGCACATGAATTAAATTCATTAATACGAGTTCCACGACCCGCTTTGAGGCACGCTACGAGTCCCGTGTAAATCGAGTGCTTTAAAGATTTAAATTGCCTCGCAGAATGCACCGAACTTGACGAGAATACTAACCTCTTAGCTGTCGAAGACGAAGAGGCTTCAAGAACGAAGGCCTTTCGCAAATCGGCGAACGAACCAGCGCATGCCGAGGAGCGCGTACAGAGTCGATATCGCGAGCTTGATTCGCCGATTCTCTAAAGGCATTCTGGCTGATAGCCTTTGGATTGCCCGTGAACCAGGGATATAATTACGCCATATCAGATACCTTCATAGATTCAAGTGCCTAAAGCCGCCGTCACTCTGCTCATATCTCACGCAATAGACAACCTGCAAACACAGTCTGAGTTAAACATTTTTAAAACCCAAGATGAAGGCTACAAAGAGGGGACAAACACAAAACGTCTCAACATAGCTGTGTTGAGAGATACGTCTTGTGTTTGTCCCCTCTTTGTAGCCTCCATCTTGGGTTTCAGATATGTTTAACTCAACGTTACCAGAACCACTCAGTTGGGAAACTGCCATAGAGCCTGCTCTGAAAAAGTGGCGCCGATCCTTATCCCAGTACCGAGCTAATGGCGATCGCAACGCTGCCATTTCTCCCCCAGCGGCCACTCCGTGAACTGCACGGCTGCACTTACTGGTTCCGTCGAGTCACGAAAGGGCCGGTGGCGCCATCTCGCAGGGCCATCTTGCACTAGCCATATAAAGCAACTTTCATGTTTCAACTCTTCGCTAAAGGGTGGCGCTGTTATCGTATTTAGCTTGGTGTCGATGGACGCCAGCGGCCCAGGTTTCAAGAGCGAGTTTCCCAACTGAGTGCTTTAGTAACGTTGGTTTAACTTTAATCAGCTCGCCCGCCTTATCACGTTATCCACAGTCTGAGTCGTGTTTCTTCTTTTGAATGGCGGCTCTGTCGCATTCGTTATACAAAAACTGTCTGCAGAAATGTTCGAAGCATGCACGAAGTAAACATGCTCTGAAGACGCTTGAGACGCGTGTCCGCAGATAATTCTGTCATTGTGTCTGCAGCGAGCAACGTGTCTCTTGTATCATCCTTGAGCTGTGCGACTTCCGCTGAAAGGGATACTGGACAAAACATTTCGGTGTCCATAATGAGTGGCGCACGATCTTTTTCCGAGCCAGCAGTCCTCCATTCACGCTAAAGATGACAGCGAAATGTGTGGGCTCCGGGCGAAAGGAGAATAAAGACAGGCTTTTCATCTCCACGAGTGAAAGCTACCTGCTTGATGGACCAATTAATCGCCTACATTGTACACCAGACCCCACTGTGGAGATGAAAAGCTTCTCCTTTTTATCCTTTTCCCCGGAGCCCGCACATTTCACTGTCATTTTAAAAGGGTCGTGAAACGTGTTGTTCCCCCCCCCCCCCCCCCGAAATTCTGAGCTATGCGTCTATTTGGAATCCTTGACCTTTATTACATACCCCACATTCATTCTTTTGATCGTCCGGATTCATTTACGAGCCTAAAAAATATTCATTCAGTCTTCAGGGAGCTTCCTCTTAGTTTTATAAATATGTCACGACAGGTAACCAATGGAGAATTTTTGTTGTCTGCGCAAGGTGGCGACGTAGCTTACTCAATGCGCGCAGCCAGAGCGTCAGATATCGCTTTAATAGCGGCGCCATAAAGACGTCACGTACGCAGGTCAACGGGGCTGTGTTCCAAATCTTACCTAAATGGATCCGAGCTACTCCGGCGGGTCATGTCACGCGACAACACAACTTGAAGAACGCTGGGCGCGGGTCGGTTTTAGAACGCCAATGTGCAAAACCCTTACCCTGGGCCGGTTTGCTCACCTTGCGGCCGCGGCTGCGGCTGCGGCCAAGAGGGATTTTTATGTCACGTGACCAGCTCCATGGGGACAAGGAAGTACCTAGCGTCCTTGCCCTAATGGCAGAGAAGTCCGTGCCGCTTCGAGTACAAAAGTCTAATTTCGCTCGCAGAAACTGACTGCAGAGGCTTTCAACTGAAGTCCAATTAACCGCCCCATCATACTTTAGGAGCGGCAGGTAAAGTTACGGCCAGGGAAGGTAAATATAAGCCAAAATAAAGAAAAACTCACGCAAAACGAAAGCTGTGGTTGTCTATTTATATATCTGTGCCAGCGCCGGTCCGAACAGCGTCTGCAGCAGTCGAGCGGTTTGAGCGCCGGGACTTGCCGTCGCGGCGTGAAAGTTCAGGGTTCAAATCTCGACGGAAACTTTTTTTTTTATTCTGCGAGTGTGTTTTGTTTTTTAAGTGCGATCGTTTTTTACTAATCATCCACTAGGACTACTGCGCCTTACACGATTTTTACTGTTTGCCCCACTTGTTCGGCTGACAAACCGGGGAAAAAAAAAGGTTACGGTAAGCCAAGTTAACGCGCTTCTACAATCGTTTCATAATGTTCATTAAAAGGAAACCAAGATCAAGCCAAGTTAACGCGCAAATACGAACGTTTCATAATGTTCATTAAAAGGACACCAAGATTACAGCATCGTTATGACTTTCACACAAACGGGGCCGAAACAAGCATCACTTTCCCAGCAACTACTATTTTATGTGTTTTTAAATATACAACGCTCTTGCTACGACTCTTTTCAATAACAGGAGGCGCCTATTTAGTACTAATACACACTGCAGTCGTGTCAATTAAAAAAAAGATTCTACGAAATAAACACACACGAAAAAAATAGCAGCCGTGGATGCATTGATTGAGCGAAATCCTACAGGAAAGGCAACAAGTCAAACGTCTGAGAAAGTCGTAAAACCGAAATAAAAGATATTATACTTTTACTTGCATGGAATGTGATAAAATTTATATTTTTACTCTTTACATCTCGCTGTGGCAATCGTTTTGCAATATTAACACATTACGTGTTGAATTTTAGTATGGATAGCAGACGATCACAACCGAATGCAAAAATGAGTCAGGCGTCGACATCGCAAACCATCTCTCGAACGCAAACACCTAAAATGACTTTGGATCAACAAATGGAATTAATTAGAGCAATTGGAGAACGAAAACAACACATTCTAGAGAAATTCAGCAGCACAGTTACCTGGCGAACGAAGAGACAGGCATAGGAAGATATTTTTAACGACATAAGCTTTCCGCGGAGTGCACGGCAGCCGCAGGAGGCATGGCGGAAGTTGGTAAAGAAAGCCAGAGACATGTATGCGCTCTTCCGAGGTCAAGAACAACGAACTGGTCAGTCAGAAGTACCCGCCCAATAATTTTATAAAGCTCATACGGCCTTGTGTACATTCTTAGTGAGAATGCAGTTAAATACAAGCAGAAAAAAAAAAGAGAGTTTCTGGGGCGATTTGAACCCGGGACTTTCACGCCGCGACGGCAAGTGCCGGCACTCTAACCTCTCGACCACAAGAGGAGGCGCGAGCCGCCGGCGCTGGCGAAGGTATATAAATATACTGCCACCGCTTTTACCTCGCGTGGTTTTTTCTTTATTTTGGCTCATATTTACCCTCCCTGGCCGTAACTTTACCTGCCGCTTCTCCAGTATAAAGGGGCGGTCAATTGGACTCCAGTTGAAAGTCCCTGCAGACAGTTTCTGCGAGCGAAATTAGGCTTTTGTGCTTGAAGCGATACGGATTTTTCCGCCATTAGGCCGGGACGCTAGGTACTTCGTTGTCCCCATGAAGATGGTCACGTGACATAAAAATCCCTCTTGGCCGCAGCCGCAGCCGCGGCCGCAAGGTGAGCAAACCGGCCCTGGAGTAAGATCGAGTAAATTTTGGAACACGGCACGGAAGACATCTGGCATCTGATATTTTGCTCAGATAACTGTAAGATGGCCGTCCTCCCTGAGCTCCAGCGTCGCCTCTTACAGCACAGTCGGCTGCTGGGTTTCAAGCTATACCCCGACACCCCGTTACGTCAAACGAGGAACCGTTCGTCGCCCGACAAACGAGAGTAGCGGCGACGACATCGACGGCGGCTTGTGCGGGCCTTCGACTCCGTCGCACAAGCCCACACGACGAAGGAAGAAGCCAGCTGAGCCGTAGGTGTTTTTTCCCATCCTCAGAGAGCCGGCGGACCAGTGGAACACACCATGTCTTCGATCGAGAGGGTGCTCAGGCTGCTCGGTTACAAGCTCGAACGCAAGCTGGAAGACTTCAGGGCCCGCTTTTGCGACGACCGCCGCCCGGCCAACACCGGCACCAACCCCTGGAGCCCCACCACGGGGGTGCTGGACTCCCTGCGTCGCCAGAAATTCGGATGGCTCGTCTGCAAGCCTGGAAAGCGGAGAGACGTCGCCAGACGCTCGAGACCGGCCGCCATGGGCGTCAGCAGCCCATGAGGGCCCCGTGAAGACCACCATCGCGAAGACCGCTAGTATCCCTAAGGCTTTTCACCCCCTTCAACCGCAACGTCAACCCCTCACCCTCGTCCACAAGCTCCATTTAAACCATCATCACCATTTTTTTTTAATTCATCTGTACAATACCATATATCATCATCCTTGGACGCAACGCCACGGGCCTTGACGGTATGGGCTACTTGCCTTTCTGCGTCGCCGCGGCTCTCCTGAGCCGAAATAAATATCTATCTATCTATCTCTCTGTCTATCAGTAATTTACAAATAAATAATCAATTGCGCACACTGTGTATTGGCTCCTTGAGAACACAGACGACCTGTCTTAGTAGAAATCGGCACGAGGGAGTCGTAACAATCGCAGTAGGTACACAGTTTTAATTTCTTGCAAAGCTGAACGTCGTGCACAATAAAATCAGAAGTTGAACACACTTTTCAAGTTTGCTGTTTATGAGGACATATTCTTTTATGTTACAACACTGAGCAACGAGCTGTTTGTTATTCACACTATTATATACCGTACTTACTATTTTCATTAATAAGAAACCTATACAACCATTACCTGTCCTTAAGAACCACAGTTAAATGACTGAAGATACATTTCTGGGCTTGCAAATACCAGGTTAACAAAGTATTGGGCGATGAACATCATTAAAATATTTTGCTCTATATCCTATCTCAAGAAATATGTGCAGCATTGGGGTGTAGGGGTGCAGTCTGTGGTTTCAAGAAGGCTCATACAGAATACAAGAATTGTGTGTTTTCTAATGGCAACACTATTCTGGAGGAAGTTTAACAATGGCTTATTCACGTAGCAGTTCCGGATGGCCTGTCGACCGACAAGTTACAGAAACCTTTGCTCTGCTGCCACCAGGATAGCTCTGCCGTGAAAAAAGACAGTTTGTGTGTTCCCTATAAGCTTGGTGAGCACTGAACTCCTATTGGCAGTTACACACTCCTAATGGGCAATGCCCATCGTGCTCATGATAAAAAGATGGGTCAGTGAGAATTCGCAGACACTGTGCTCTTGATCTTGATACAAGACTACGAAGGGGAGGAAGTAAACATGGCATTAAGACATGTGAAGCTGCCAGAGATGCTCCGTGTCGTGAACGACTATCAAAACAGACACCTTGAAGTTGGACAAAAATCCTGTCTGCAACATGAAACAGTGGCCTCATCCAAAAAACCAAGCCGGGGCTTTGCCGCACTTGAATATTAATTTTGTAGTCGACCGTAAGAAAGTGGTCGGCAGAGACATGACCCACGCGTTGTTACCTCTGGTTCCCACACACTGTCGCATGGTCGTTTCAGAATCTTCAAAACATATGAATTTTAAACGCGGTTTGTAAGATCCAGACGCAATATTTGGCCGCAAACCTTAGAAAGCAACATCTTTGGGCTTTAATGAATATAAGAAAATTAATATGAGGTCAATAGAGTTTATTTTCAGAACCCCTTTTACGCCGTTCACCCACTTGCAACCGAGTAGGATCAACAGAGACAACACCGGATTTTAAGCCTCTTGTGACGGCGTAGGACCCACTCAGCAGCAGCACGTCCGGTTCTACACCGTCGCAAGGTTAAAAACCGGTATTGTCTCGCTCGGTCCTACTCGGTTGCAAGTGTGTGAACGGAGCTTTAAAGGAGCGATGCAACAATTTTTGTGCTTTGCGCAAATACCGCTTAGAACGGATCCCTGACGTTAATGACCTATGAAACACGCGTTCGTTTTTCACCCACGCAATAGAAGTCCCAGAAAAAAATAAAGAAAAACGAGCGGTGTTCATTCCCTCAACTCGCAGCCAGAACAAGCGTCCACGTGATCTGGAGCCGATTATAGGCCGCCAATGTTGATCATAGCCACGCGCTGGGGTTGGCAAAGCACAGGACACGCGCTGGGTTCCAGACATTGTTATGGCTCGGCTATTGTCGTCGTTGCAGCGATTGGACACGGGCCACTACCCGAATGCTTCTCGAGCTTGTAATTATCACGAGCCCAAATCGAGTGCCCGCGCAATGCTCGGGTCCAATCTATGAACCGCATTCAAATATCGTCACTTGGGTGTACTGCGATCCCCACGTTACGTCATCAAATTTTGCAAAAAGAAATTAAATGAAAATGATCGCTTTTGTCCTTGAAATTACACCGTAACAAAGGAGTTTCTTGGCCAGTGGCGTTGCGTGCGAGTATCCTTGAGTCCCACTAGTGCCAGTGAACTCGTGTAAAGTGAAAAACATTCCAATTGAATATCGTTGCACCGCTCCTTTAAGCGTGAATGGAGGACTGTGACGTCAAATTCGTTGCGTGTGCTCGCGCACACCGGCGGCTGCTGGCTCGTGGAAAGATCGTGCGCCACCTATCGTGAACACTGAAATGTTTGGGTCAGCATATCCCTTTAAATCCCTAAAGGTGATAACATCAGGCCTTGTTTTTGTTTTTATTTTCTTACAGGTTGTTCTTTTTTTTAAATCTGGGTCACGTGGAAGAGCTGACTTACTCTTTACCTGCATCGTTTTGTACATAACGTAGAACTCTGTTAAAGCGCTCGAGCACGTGACTTCCTGTGAGAGGCAGTGTCATGAGAAGAAGCACAGGCCGTCTCTCCTGAATGCAAGGCCTCCAGCACGCGCTCGTTAACTTCCGTCGCGCTTTGGCTGCGCGTGCACGGAGCTAACGCTCTCGAGACTCCAAAGTGTTACGGAAAGTAGCAACAAATACTTTACTAGGGGGAATACATTCCACTCCGCTCATTTGCATTAGACAGAACGCCTACAGCGCCGAATCCAGCCCTGACGGAGTGGAGGTCCGCGCCAGTCCACGCGCATGTGCACGTGGATGTTCGTGGCGGCCGCGGCGGTGTCGTCTCCGATTCCACCTAAAGCCCCTTCATGTTTCAAAAGTAGCGCAAGGTCGCGTCGATGCACGAGGAACACCAGTCGCAGCACGTTGCTAACGCCGCTTGGGAAGATCACTGGCGGCACAGCGTCGATGCACGTGCCGCGACCACTATACTCTGTTTCAGCTTGTGTTGTACCGCAGGAAAGGCTACAAGCGCGAGCTCCTTGCTCTAAAGCCCATCTCGGCGGCACACGCTCTCGTGCACCAAGGGCAGCTGCCAACGCTATGAGCTCGCGCTTCTAGCCTTCGCTGCGGTACAAGATAAGGTGAAACGAAGTATAGAAGTGGCGCGCGGCACGTGTCTCGAGCATTTCCACAACAATGAATTTGGTATGTAGAACAACCATCGTCATCATTATCATTTACCGCCGAGACCTCCCCGACGATAGATGCGCTCTCGCCAAGCCCAGAGAACCTGTCGCCGAGGCCATTGTATTTGAGAGGAGTGGAATGTATTTTGGTAGCAAGCTCGGGCTGGATGTGGGACAACGGAATGATCTCCTCGCCATTGACGTAACCACACGCTGGCTCCAGTAGCCTTGACGGTGTACGAAACAGAGTATTGTAAAGAAAACACATAAACAGTGAACCGTTTTTATTGAGAGGAACTTTGATGCGATACACACAATCATACACCAAAGTGTCCTCCTAGCAGGAATCCGCATAAACGGCTGGCGCGAGCAATTGTTCGTCCCCTTCAATAAGGGGTATCAATTTTACGGGCTAGCGGGCAGAAGACCCCACAATCCAGACTCCAGGGGTAGGGTATTCTTGTCCCCTCCCTTACCCTCGTGTTCTGTAAAAGGATTCAACTGTCCCCATTCACACATTTGCAGGGTGACGTTCGTTCGAGGATTACGGGCACTAAGTATATCCGCGGTTCTTTGGGGTCGCTTAGCTCGAATTAATCCACGCTCCGAGGCCGCTAAGGCAACCGACATCAGCAGGTTTTCAGAGGACAAATGGAAAGCCCCGCTGTCCAGCGCAAATACGAATATTATAAGAGCAGTAGTAAGCACAAGTCCAAACACATTCGAAGCGTGTTCCTGTAGTGTATGAACAGGCTTTTCATTGCCTCGTCCGTCCCACCCAGTAGGGGCCCACAAAGCAGGTATTCGATAAACGATGGACGGTGCCGTGACGACGAAAAGTACCTTCCGAAAGACCCTTGCGGCCAGGCGAATGAAATCACGAAATAAAGTAAAAGCTAAACGAACCACAAACACGCGCGCAGGCGTCAAGACCCACCAGTTCGTACTCGTTGCTTCCGTCAACACCTAAGTGGAGTATACGGCTAAAAAGTGAGGGAGAGGAGGAGGCGGTTGCGGGTGGGGATGTCAGAATACCGAGCACTGGTGGGGATGACTTGTGGGTAGACGCAAAGCTGCCTTTGTCTGTACTCACTGTTCTAAAGCGAACGCTGAACGCCGGACGCAGGCGCATGGCGTTCGAACAGCAACTACAGACAAAGGCTTTGCGTTTACCAACTAATCATTGCAAGAGTTCGGAGTTCTGACGTCCTAGCGCTCTCATCTCCTCCTCTCCCTCCGGTTCTATCCGTTTAGGAAAGCTATGGCCAATACACCACCTAACCTAAATATAGCCTAGAGCAAAGGCTAAAAGTTGTAGAGAACGCGACCAATTGCTCGCTGCCCCCGTGTCATGACCGGTCGTAGAACCGAGGCGCGAACTGCAGGTCGAATATGCTGCGGTGCGGATCGGCTGTCTGTGAGACCACCGGAGACGCGCTTTCCTCCTTCGTCATCAAGCTGCACGGTCGGCAGTGTTCAGTCACCACCAAGGATGTTCGAGCGCCTCATTCTATGACCAGGTCTGTGAGTTCACTTTCCTGCAGAACGCGGGAGCAGTCAATCGAGCGTGCAGTAAAAGGATCCCAGCGAATGAAGAAACTTGAATTACGATGAAACGAACAAACAAAAACGGCCATATATGTAGGGATGTACATTGTGCCTGTTCACATCGCATTTATCAGATCTAACCGCATTATCAGCTCTGTCGTTCCCTGGGGATCATCTATTGTTCGCCCTGATCGGCTGTACCTGTGTATTTCGGTCTAAGTGAGTTCACCGACTTTTTTCTAGTGTGCACTTCTGGCAAAGTTATCGTTTGGTGATGTGACCGAGGAGGCTTTCGTCGGTCCCCCATGATTGTTCATGCACGGTCCAAATAGGATACGTTTCAGCGCATTGAAAGTGCAAGTAAACAAGGCATAAATGCCGAGCAGCTGACCCGTCACTGCGCAGGGACGGTTCTGGAAGGCCGCTGCTGAGCCTTTGAGTTGGAATTAGAAACAGTGCCAACAGTGCGCCGAAGAATGCCGCGACAGAGGTAACCACGCTCCCCGGCGGCGCTGCGGGGAGGAGAGGGCGTCGACAACGGCGTCGGCAGAACGGACGACGCTGCTACAGCTCATGACAACAAATTGCGTCCTCCCGGCGGTGGGAAACCTGCGAGCAGCACTGGCTAACCGCCGTCGTCGCCCTCCCAACTTGTGCGTCGTGAACGGAGAGGTTGTTGGTGCCGATATAACGACGCATACTCTTTCTCTCTCTGTCTCTCTCTCTCTCGATTGAGAGAAAGAAAAAGGTTAGTTTGGACGATACACCAACATGTCAGACTGAAATCTTCCACACTTTCAGGAACGGGAGAGGTGTCAAGAGCGAAAATAACTAGGATGACTGGTTACGGTGACTGGCGTCCAGGGCGAAGAAAAACAGAAAACGGAGAGAGGCGATTGCAGGAGTCGCCTGGATGTCGGTCCCGAAGCCCAGGGAAATGACGAGTCGGAGTTGGAGAACGACGTTCCGGACGCAGCAAGTTTTTGCTCGGGGGACAGGGGCCGGGCACAATGGCGAGCAAGCTCAGAACTAGCACGTGATACCCATAATCTGTCCCTCGTGGTGGCTGTTTTGTTTTGTGCGTAGGCGTTCCCTTTTGCTTTATTCCGATGGTGAGGTGTCGGATGTTGGTTGCCCGTTCTAGCTAAAAACAAAACGAAAGACAGCCATCCGGTTACGACCATAAAAAACAAAACAAATCGGTGCGCAATTAAGGAGAACAGGAAGGTCGGAATAGGCAGAGGGCACAAGAAAGAATAAAACAGGACGAAAACATTCTCACCAGGAGTGATAGCCAGGGTTAACAACTATTTGAATACCAGCTGTGATTAGTTTTTAGCTCCGTTCTGTGCACGCAAAATTAAAGGTACAGAACGAAGAGTCAGACCGCATTCATTTAAAACAAAATCACACGTGTATACTTCATCATCTCGACATTTCTGTGCAGCGTTGCGAGAAGAGGGGGCGCGAGCATGGAGCTTATCAAACTGCTTCCATTGCGCGGGTACTCGTAGAAACGAAACAAAAACAACAGGCCAACTGCGTACCGTATTGGTTGCCAGTACCCGGCCTATACAGCATGCAAGTTTGGCTGTCCCTTGTCCCTCTCGTGCGTTTGCTTACCCTTAACCCCCCCCCCCCCCCCCCAAATGCGCCTGCGTGTTTTGGTTTCCCCCGACGTCGACCAACGACGACGCGCGCTGGACTGCCTCGTCATTGCGCGGTCCCTGTGCGCTCTCTAGCTTGTCCTTTGATTGGCGTGCCCCTCCTTGCGTTCCGATGCCACAAAAAAGCATTTTGGAACATCTCCTTGCCGCATTGACCGTATAGATGAAATATTGTCTTGTCAACACAGTAAACATTCTGAAGACGAAACCATTTTTTGTAAGGAGTACTTCTGGTTGCACGGTTCTTCGTGCCGAGGACACGAACTGCTCGCTTGCGATTGTTGACTAAAGATTTCTCACTGTAATCGTTTGAACGGATGGTACACTGGCAGACTTTCAGACGTTTAAATCAAGAAAAAAAAAGATGCGATGACTGGTAAGCTTTTTTCCCGAGCTACTTTGTTTCTTTTTTTATTATTATTTTAATACAATTAATTACACGTTTAGGCAATTCCAAAGAAATTTTTTCCGAGATACCTAGGTGGCAAACGAAAATCACGAACGATTAACGCAACTACCTTCAATGTCCCATCAAACTGGTTCCCTACTGCACCACGATGGAACCGCGTCATGGGCACTATAGGTCGTCCGGCACTCTGTACGGTCTCAAAAATGGCGCGCCTACTTTCAGGTCCTCGCGTCTCGCCGCTGTCGCGAGACGCTGCGGCGAGACGCGAGGACCCGAAAGTGTGTTTAAGCTGTGCGCTGACGTCCAGGTTCCCCGAGAAATGGCTCTCTGATGCTCTGTGCTACCAGATCCTCACGCTCTAAATCTGCGACCGTGCACTCTATGGCTCCGTCGTCAAAAGGCTATGCGTAGACAGCCGTCACCGTCTCGAAACCGCGTGCTCGAAACGTGGAAGGTAAACGTGGAAGCTGGAAGCGCGAGAGGCCGAGAGAGGCCTAGTCTGCGAGTGCGTGCAAGGGGACGCCGCGCGTCGGGCAGGAGACGTCACCGACCCAAACAAACGCGGCAGCATTCTCGAATTGGGCGGACCCGAGGGTCCAGCGTATATCAATCGACTTATCCACGAAACTATCGCACAATTTTCAAAACAAATTGCGAGGGATTATAGGAACATAAAACGGATCCTATCAGTATAGTTCTCTCATTATTTCTTTTTGGCGCGTTCTAACCCCTTTAAAGCCGCGCGATCACGCATGCTCATACGTTATACAAAAGATAGCCTCCAGAGACACTGTCTGAGGCGTGTTTCTTCATTGTAGGACGTCACACTGGCCAGACAAAGACTGTCTGCGGACAGTTCGAAGCATTATGAAGCAAACGCGCTTCTGAGATGCTTGAGGGGTCTGTCCGCAGATGATTATGTCATCATGTGTGTAACGAACACCGCGTCTTTTGAATGACGTATGGGCGGCGTGATTGCAGCTTAATTGTGTTCCTGGCTAACCCGCCGGATCTGAGAGACGAAGCCGCATCCCGCCATTTTCTGGAATGTATTTTACGCAATTGTGTACTGCAACGCAATGGCCTTCGCGAAAACACAGGAACTTCCAAGCACCCCGTGCGAAGACGCTCTCACCATCGTAACAGACGCCCACTACCCTCTTTAAGAAAAGAAAAGAAAGTTACCGAAGGCACACAATTCCTAGGCAGATCGCACATAAAATAACTCGTTTACATCGCGTTTATTGTTTTTGTTTTGTTGTTGTTTTCTTTATAAAATCTTAAAGCGGCGCGAAGGAAGATTCTCTCTTCGTTAGTTCAATAAAATAAACTAGTTCGGATTTTCTCGTTTCCACGATATTCGCTTTACGAATCTGGGCGTGGATCTTTTCTCGAAGACGGTTTCCCCGGGGGTTTGTTGACTGATCGAGACTGTCGATAAATGGATCGTGCAGTAGTATGTGCCCAGACCGTGCACAGAACGACGGTCTCCGAAGTAAAGCTACTAGAAGTGCGATTGGGACATTCCACGGGAAAGATCAGTCACAAAGCAGATTGCATGGCGACACTACGAAGGGACCTCCGTGAAATCCTGAAAGAGTCGAACCAGGAGACTTACAGACGTTTTTAGTCTCTGAGCAACGAGATACATCGACTTGTTAAAAATTTCGCAACTTGTTTAATTATTAGTACGTTCAGTAATCCGTCGAATGCTGCGAAATAACCTTTAAAGAAAAAAAAATATATATATATATAACTTCCAGTACATGATCGATTAATCCGTTACATTCGATTTCTTCTATTTTCAGACTGTTCTAACCAAGGGACACAGGAAGATTTCTGTTCTGTAAGGATCGACGACTCGGCGCGTAACCAAGAGCTGTGAAGTCTCCGGAAAGGCCAACGGAACGGTAAGTAGCTTTGCGTGGCTATTTATAGCAGAACCCCAGGTGAACGTTTTAAAGACTCTGCACACACACACACACGACACAGACACATTGTTACGACCGGGCTCCCTTCTGGGTAACGCTCACTGAGAGACGCATTGGAAATATATACGTACTCAGTACCGTGGGTCGTTCATCAAAGCGTAAACTACAACTAGCAATCCTTCCCGTATTAAGACAATTAATACTCAATAAACCGTATTGCGGCCTCTGGTTTGTCAGAATTGTTTCTCCACGGAAGCAGCTGGAGTACCGCATACAACTCTTGAAAAACCTTAATTCAGAAAAAAAAAAGAAAAAAGTGTATACTCTGATGTCAGAAGTTAAAGTAAACGGAGACCTAACTCAGATCATTGTTTGCAAACAAAGCTAGTTTTCCTCATTATCGTTCAAATTAAATACTTATTAAATATGTCTGATTGCCTCCTTTAAAAAAGTGAGGCTGTGCACTTCAGAAGCCAGATTCAAAACATTGAGATCATGGGCTATCTTGATGCCAAACATCCCTATCTTTATAACTTTATAATCTAAAGTTTTTCGTTTGTTTTTACATTTATAACGCCCTACCGAGTTCATAATTTCAAAATTGTAGGCCCTACACGTAGCTTACAAACGTGTGATAAGTTTCACCACGCGGGTCAGTCAACGTTCCCCGAAGTTTGGTGACACGCGATGTTTTTTATGAGTGAAGTGATGGTGGTTTGCATGGACTTGAGACCAAGGTTCTGTTCGAAGCCAAAGAACCTTTTCCTCGATACACAAAATATTGAGCGGGAAAGAATTCATACGGAAACTAATATGTGTTGACAGGAGAAAAAGGAAGATAGCGAGAACACTTTCGAGTGGTGCGCAGCTGGCAAGGAACGTGGAAATTATGACAGATGAGTTTATCTCTTTCCCTGCGCCCGGATCGATTAAAGTTCACATCGTGGGGGCGAGGCATATCGCGGCCTTATCTGTGGGTGTGGGTTTGGAGAGAGGATCACGCCATACATATGCACTACAGCGATTAAGTGCCCGAGTGAGGAGCCATCCTTTCCAACGGACGTCACCCGCCGGCACGTCTTTTGTTCGTGTATTTACACGCGTGACACGTAAAGGAGAGATTACGTAACGAGGCGAAATGTGCGGCCGTGCGGTATACACCCTTTTGTACCGAGCATCCTTAACGCAAATCGAACAAATATGTGGACCATGTTTGCTAATTCTTCTGCATCCCGAACAAAGAAATGCGCAGTTAATGTGCGTGAATTGACGTCAAGAACTTGGTACATTCCGCGGTAGCACCGCTCAGATATCATACAGAAGGCAGTCTGCGGACACCGTCTGAGACGCCTTTCTTCCTTGCATGACGTTCTTACGTCCCACAGAAACTTTCTTTAGACATGTTTGAAGCGTACATATGTGTGCAGTAAACATGCATCGAATAGAGATAATTCTACCGTCTTGTCGTGTGTTTTGTATGATGTGTGAGCAGCGCGAGTTTAGGCTGAGCTTTAATATGTACCCTAGTTTCGCTCCACCCCTCGTTTCACCTTTCGGACTGGTGACTAGATTCACCCTATAGGCACACTTCAGTGAGCTAGAATTTGGCGTCTGCACACTGGTCACCATGCACACTGGTCCCCCACGCTCGCCTCGTATACTGTCATGCATCACTGAAATCCTCACTCGAAACTTTCGAGAAAAATCCACCACACGTTGACGAACTTAAGCTTCTCAAAGAACCACTGACAACCCCAACATCGATACTTTGTGTTAGGTTTAAAACAAACCAAAACAACCTAACATAAACGTAAAAAAAAAATAATATCATCTCGAAATATAATTTCTTAGTGTACGCAACTACGGGTAACAAATCCGCGTCCTCCCCGTAAAACCCTGTGCACGAAGGTAGCCCCCAAAAAGGCGAATGTTCGAACGGTCCCTATGCCGGATAAAAGACTCGCACAGACAATAATACATCCATAAATAGATTTAAAATTCACCCAGTTATTAAACAAAGTGAGGGCGCACGCGGACAAAGAAAACAATATATAATTCCTAGTTGACAGAGTCTAGTGGGCTGAAATTAGCGACGGATTATACCCCAGAATTGCGGGCCTCCCCTGTGATTGCGGTTCTCCCCTCAGTGGAGGCCCACATCTTTTCTGGATACGCCTATTTTCTCAGCACCTAGAGACAAGAAGAAGCAGCTGCGAACTTTCAAACTTTCGATAGTTCCGCGTCAGAAACACAAACACTCACTGCGAGCGAGCGTCCCCACTAAACAGGGCCCGCTGCTTCGGCGCATTTACAGAACATTTCGATCAAGAACTCGTGAGGCGAAAACTTCCTGTCGAACATTGTTAATTCGATTGTCCCAGCCGGCCATGTCCTGTTGGAGACAATGCTTCCTTCCAGCCCCGCGCTCGCATTCGGCAAAGCTCGCAAATCACAATTCGGTCCCTCAAAAGTTTTCGAGCGCGCCCGTATGCATATTCACCTCGAATAGTTTCGCGAATTTCAATAACTTGGGACGCGTTAACGTTCTCGAAATTATCTTTACTAACCCAGGCCGAAACGATCCTTGTGCAACTTCTAGCCGTAAACAAGACGTTATACACGAGTCCGGCATACGGGTGCCGTTATAACAACAGTACAAATATGTGTACAATCAAACCCGCGTCCGACACTGCGCGTCTCAATCTTGACCGCGGCTGCACCTTTCAAGAGATCAATCAGCAATGCAATTGCCACGGAAGAGCTGCCCAAGTAACGTTACGCACGGGTGCACAACGTTCGACTGCGGAAAGTTCACGGAGTGAAGTCGCAAGATTATGTTCGGCGTATATCGCCCGCTGTTTCGGTCGGAGTCTGCTTATGAACCGAACCCGCGTTATTAACTTTAGCCTCGGCGAACCGAATGTGTGTATGGTATTTTTCTAAAATGTTACGCACGCCCGTTCAGCCAATGAGACGATGGACTTCGCGGTCCTCCGTTCGTGGTAAGCCAAGCCATGCGCATTAAACAGGTACGAACTATAATTGTGATATTGAAGACGGAAACTCGAAGTTTGCAGCCCTTATTTGTCCAAGTTCGTTTACGCAACCAAACGCGAATCTTCACTGTGTTATGCGGAATGCCAATCACGGGTTGGCGTTCGGCAAGTGTACATTATAGGCCCGTAGCTCTCAAGTTTTGAACAGCGCTCCAAGCGAGCAAAATAGAATATTTGGCTCGCGTTTCGAACATGCGTCAGTACGCTTCCCCACTACAGTTCTCTATACTCCGTTCCATCCTATACTCTGTTTCACCTTTTGATGTACCGCAGGAAAGGCTACAAGCGCGAGCTCCTTGCTCTGAGGCACATCTCGGCGGCACAAGCTCTCGTGACTTAAGAGCAGCTGCCAACGCTATGCGCTCGCGCTTCTAGCCTTGTCTGCGGTACAACATAAGGTGAAACGAAGTATAAGTGCCAGCGTAGCAGAGGCTACAGCGAGCTTTCAGCGTCCCTGCCAAGCTTGCGCGCTCGTGCAGTGCGAGCATCGTTCAGGAGTACGTGCGTTTGCGAGTAGCTTCGGCTTCGCTATCACGTAAAGTGAAATATACGTGCTCGCGGAGGCTATGAAAGAATGCAAAGATGAAAGGAATGTTTAATGGAACGCTGCGGTCGCGAGCGTATTCGTTTAATGGAACGCTTGTTTTCGAACGTGGCACGTGCAAAAATCCAACGCCACAGAGCCACGTGGATGGTGCAGGCAGCATAACGTGGTCGCGTCTTGGGTAACTATTCCGGACGCGCTCGCGCCCCCTGCCCCAGAGCAACGGGTCCATACTCTGTTTTACAAGTACAGACCGCAGCCAAGTATGCGGAGGGCAAGTCGTCTGCTTTTCGCGTGGTTGTTGCGGTGACGTCAGAATGACGCCGAGTTCTGATTGGCTTTGGTTGGAAGGATAGTGGGCAGACCTCAATGCCAGGATGCCTCGAGGTCTACCCACTTGTTTTCGTTTTTCCATCAGCCAATCAGAGCTCGGCGTTCTGACGTCATCGCAACCACCCCTGTGCAAGAAGCAGATCTCGAACTTGCGCACCGCATACGATCCGACGGAGCCAATCAAGAAGCGCCAAAAGTGCATCGTCATGGCGCTCTTCGCCTTTGAGCGTTTACTATCTCCGGCTAAACCAATCACGCACAATAAATGCGGCGTAAACCGGCGTTTTCTTCTTAGTTTGTTTGTTTGTTTGTTTGTGTGTGTGTGTGTGTGTGTGTGTGTGTGTGTGTGTGTGTGTGTGTGTGTGTGTGTGTGTGTGTGTGTGTGTGTGTGTGTGTGTGTGTGTGTTGTGTGTGCGTAGATTGGTTTAGTTGGTGGTAGCAAACGCAGAAAAGGCGATGAGCGCCGTCACGACACACTTTTAGCGCTGCCTGATCGGCTCCTACCGGATCGTGTACGTTGGCTGCGGTCGACTATATGCGCAGCGAAAGTTCGTCTGCTACTTTTGCAGGGGTTGCGGTGGCGTCAGAATGCCGAGCTCTGATTGGCTCTGATTGAAGGATTGTGGGCATAGACCTCGAAGCAAGCTGCCTTGAGGTCTACCCACTATCCTTCCAATCAGAGCCAATCAGAGCTCGGCCTTTGGCGCCACCAGAACGGCCGCAAAAGAAGCAGTCGAACTTGCTCTCTGCGTGCTGCACAAGGGAGCCAAAACTAACCGCGTCTGGGCTCAAAATGGTGTTTTGTGCGAATCCTTCTTTATCTGCGCGTACAGAATTCGCACGACTGACTTCTCGCGCGCTTTGTATGGCGGCGAGAGTGTACAACGCTGTGAAAAACTGACAGTGCGTCCGATCTGTACTGATTTCGCGTTTGATATACACGCTTTCTCGCGTATCCATGTCAGATAAAGCCCCCGCGCTCGCTTTGATAGCGGTGTGCACTCCATATGAAATGGTGTCTACATGTTGCACGAGCCTATACGAGTCCTGTGTGTGTTTTGAACTAATAGCAAATATTATAATTATATGCATAGTATTTAATATATTTATACCGTTATTGATTACTGTTACTTTCTGTACCTTCTGTGCTCGAGACATGTTCTACACCACCATGGATCGGAATTCCGAGACGGGGAATCCTTTTCTGCAGCTATTGAGCACGCGATTTAGTAGATTATAGATAGTTCTATTGAACTTCTAGCAGTGCCTCTATGTATTTAGCATAAACTATTGGTGATGCTTGGTTCACTCCAGCGCCAAGCGGTCTCTGTGAGGGTCGTAGGCGTGTTAACAAGTTTCTAAGGCAGCGGCAGTGTCCATTGATGTTGCAGGTGTGTACTGATCGAGTCTATGCCATCGTGTCTCCGAACTACCAAGCGCATCTGGCATCTGAAAGAACTTGCTATGCAAAAGGCTGAATTACGATCGGCCTTGCTCTTGATGTGTTTGGGAGCGCGAGCGCATCTGCTCTGCTGCACGAAACTGCGTTTGGCAGCAATGCGCGGTGCACAAAAAGCCACGCACATACAGTGAACAAATAAGCACGTGCGTTTTTACATCTTTTCACGCCCGTCAGCCACTTCCTTGCAGCAAAAACAATAGAAATAAAATTACACCGGTACGTTCTGAGTTCGCACACTTCCAAGGAATATGCATGATGCAATCTACGTGTTTAATACTGGCGATAATTGATTATAACGACGTAAAGCCTAGACTTATGACAATGTTTTTTATAGAGCCACCAAATGAGTTAAGCTTACAGTAACGACACTTTAGCCGCATTGGTGCGTAGAATAAATTATGCCAGATGTCACTAGCTTTTCCCAACGTGCCTTACGGAAGATGCAAGTTTTACCAAGCAAGTTCTGCTTGCTAAAACTGTTCACAACAGACTACAACGATACGGCTATGACCTCCTAACCAAGTTTGTTTACCACTCAAAACATTGTATTTCAGACCAATAACTGTCGCACACGGGTGCCCGTGCTGCTCTAAGCATAAAAATGGCAGCGCCTACGAGCCGCTGGCACGTAAACAAATGGCACTTGATGCGGACGGGCAACTGGTGGTGTCGACGGGAAAACGAGTGTCGGTACTCTGAGCGCAACTTTGTTTTGGTGACTCTGGTCAAACACACACAGAAGAAAAGTGTGCACCGCTCCTGGGGCAGGGTGTACCGCACTATACTTGGAAAGTGTGGGCTGCAAGTCGTGATCGGCGCTAATTAATTAGATTGTCACTTGGTTTACAGCAAGGAAGAGAGTACTATGGCATAGCAAAACATTTGGTGCGCGACAAATGCACAAACCACGCGTTACACTAAACGATAAAAACATGCGGGGTTCTGTGTGATAAAACACTGACAAAAAACATGTATTAAAAAACATGGAAAGGAATATGTGTGTGTGTGTGTGTGTGTGTGTGTGTGTGTGTGTGTGTGTGTGTGTGTGTGTGTGTGTGTGTGTGTGTGTGTGTGTGTGTGTGTGTGTGTGTGTGTGTGTGTGTGTGTGCGTGTGTGTGTGTGTGTGTGTGTGTGTGCATGCGCGCGCGCATAATCTCATCGCTAGTCGTATAAGACTAGTAATTCTAGTCACTGACGGGATAAGCACGACAGAGAGCTGGGTCTTTTAGTCGTCCCGCCGCCAGCGTGAGCTTCACACCTTCGATAACACTCCGTCGTGTCGTGGACTTCCAGTGTGAACGCTAAGCAATAGCACGACGGAAGGCATCCAGTACGTGTTGGAGGCGGAAGGCGTCCGAAAAAAAGAAAAAACGCGCTGCGTTTCGTGTTTTGTCATTTACTAAAGTCAGTTCCTACACTATTTTTTTTTCTTTGTTACGACGATGTGCTTGTCGCCATTGTGCTCTTTTGTCGTTTGCAGAGCATTCTGAGCCGAAGTCCTTTGATTTGAAATTTCGTATTGTATAGACACACCCTTCTTGACCAATTGCAACGAAAACGGTGAAATATATACGTCATAATCTCTACCTATGGTTCTGCGTTTTCGCATAAATCCGAAAAAAACAAAACTGAAAAACACACGCCAGTCAAATTTTCGTCAATTCGGATTATCCGATACACTCAAAATTTTAAGGTCCCGGCTCTAAGAGATAGAGAGAGAAAAAAAAGGAAACGGTAATTTACAAATAGCTTTGGTAGAGGATCAGTCAATGATCTTGAGCACATGTCACTCCAGTTTCCTTTCAAATCTCAGACCACCGACAAAAGGGGGTATACTGTTTATCTCCTCAGATGTTTCATTCGGGACCATGGCTGATTGTATGGGTCATGAAAAAAGTCACTGTTCTAGTTTTCAGTTTGGATCACACTGTGCTTCTTAGAGAGAGGAGGGGTTTAGTTTTATAAGACTGAAAGCTATTAACTCGTACATTTCATTGGACTGCTGAAACCACTTCAGCACTCCATTCCGTGCAGCAGGCGGAGTGTTGGAATAAGATGGGAAGGAAACGAGCTTCCCAGCGACTACGTCCTGGAGTTTGCCGATTCTCAACTATCGACGTATATTGAAAGCAGTGATAGAGTGCAGGCAAGCTGGTAAGGAATCGACATCTTGTAAATCCGAAAATGGGTCTTCGTCCGTTTTTTATTATTATTATTATTATTGTTCCCCATTTTAGGGTTTATAAAATGTTAAAATATATTAAAAAATTGTTTTTTAACAGTAATCTTAATGGGAAGGGGACCAACTACAGAGTCCAACTGGAGAAATGTCATCTGATACATGCGAGTTCATATTAGCTCAGTTCCCCTTTATGTCCGGATTTTTTTTAACAATTGGGAACTACAAAATTAATCTCCGAATTATAGAAAATGAAAATCTATCAAAAATATACTTAAAAAAACTACGATTGAGGGAAAAAACAAAAAAAACACCCTCCAAATTTCACAAAAATTTGTTTTTCATAACACAGAATCCTATCTATACTTGTTCATAACACAACAAAAAATAATAGAAGGGAGAATACGTTTTGCTTTCATTGTATCGGGGCTTAGATTATTATGTATTTTAATCCGATCGCATGTATGCTTTCTCTTCTGAAATACAAAGTGGGTAAAAACGTCACCAACTTATATTTGAAGGCCGTAATAAGTTTCTGTTGTCGCGTGTGGCGGGAGATTGATTTCTTCACCCTTCATTTCAGCACGTAAAAGTGTGTAAAAATAAACGCATTAATAAAAACAAACATTTTGCGCACATGAAAATTATATTAGGGGAAACTCTGTCCGTAAAAATACAAGGGGCCATTATGTTCGCGAAGAATCAAAGCAGGAGTGCTTTAAAACTGGACACTCCCCGTTTCAAGATCAACACTAAAGCTAGATCAACTTAGAAGCCAAATACCAAAGAGGACAAAAAGAAAATGTTAAAATAAACTTTTTTTTTAACCTTTGCAAGCTACATTTACAACTATTGGTAATCTTGTCCATTCCTGTTAAGGTGGCTTTGAGTAAAAAGCACGTCTTATATAATCGCTCCGATAAAAGAAAAAAAATAATAATTTAGACCCACGCCTCACAACTGGACACGCATCGAATGCCGTCGCACTCAGATCGGCTTTCTTCTGTGTGGCCCCTTCAATAATCCGACTCCATACATCAACGTAATAAACTATCTCCTCCGACGCAGCGATGGTCCAAAAGCAGCTGCGTCTAACTTGACACACGAGGTCAACGAACCTAAGGCGTTCGTAAAAGAAACGTCACTGGCCTCGACGAGGTACGTTTTGCATGCAAGGCCAAGGACTACTTGCATGGAAAAAGATGCCGAATGGTGTATGAGGGGTGCGACTTACTCCCCGTTTTGTTGATGCGTTGTCGAGCGCGTGCGAATAATGGACTTTCACGAGATCTCTTCCACGCCATCAAACTCCTTGTACTTAGAGGCCCGACACAGCACTGACGTCCAACAACAGAATAGCGGATTTATGTCGTGTGAAAACACCTGCGCAAAGAGGCCATTGTGACAGACACGCGCTGAACACATGTTCCTGTAGAACAACGCAACAGAAAACGAATGTACGCGATGCAATCCGAGTTAACATAGATATATACTGACATAAGAAATCATCTTATTTCGCTATCAGATTACTGGGCCACGACGAGACATTACAAGCCTATTCCGACGCCACTGAAAATAATGTTTCCGCTTGAGGCTCAACACCACATGCTTTCGGAGGTTTAGAACTAGAATAACTGAATTTGCGTTAGCGATTGACAGCTCTAAGGTACGGGTCGTTTGAGAGCTTTCAACATTGGTTTGTGTTCCACGTGCGCGAGCACGTGCCTCGAAAAAATAACCACGTCTCACGGGCACACACGCTGTAAACGCACATGCCGACGCTATTTCAAGCAACGACTTCGGAAACTTCGTCACCTCTTCCGACAACGACTTCGGGACTTGGGAACAGTCCGAACGGCACCATCGACTCGATGAACGGGCAGATCACGCGTGAGCGTACACGCCAATATCAGGCACACAAGCAAGAACCAAAGGGTTCAAAGACGGTCATCATTTCGGCTTACGCGAACTGGAATCCTCACTCCAAGCAGGTCTCCAAGCCGGCGGCCCCGACCACCGTGGCCCCGACATTCGCCTTGACAGATAGGCGCGACGCTATCGCCCGCCGCGCGCGCGCTCTGCGAGTGGCACTTACCTCCGGCGGCGGCCCTGAAGGCTGAGTTGGTGGACACGGCCAGGGCCCCGATCGGCGGTGCGCCGGGCAGGCCTCCAACGTCCGACGGCAGCACGGGCTCCTCGTCTTCGTCGGGCGGCACGCGCCCCATGGCCTCGTCCTGCGCCTGAGCCCTCCGCAGGGCGACCTGCGCCGCCATCACTTTCTGCCGCTCCACAGTCAGGCTGCACTTGGGGCTGTGGCAGTCCCGGAACCGGCAGTAGCGCTTGTGGCCCTTGACGGGGATCCGGAGCCCGTGGTTTCGGCACCGGGCGCACGTGGGCCTCCGCGCCGCCGCGGGGGCAGGGCCGCTCGAGTTTCCGCTGCTACCGCCGTGACGCCTTCGGGGTCCCAGGTCCGTGGCCTGTTGCTGATGCGTGTCTGCGCGCATGGTGCTGCGAGATCGTAGCAGGTCGTGCGCCTGGCCGCGGTGTCCGTTCATTCCCGACGGCCCGCCGCGCGTGCTCCGGTTTTTTGTTTTGCCGCCTGGGGGGGACTCGGGGCCGTCCGCCGTGGGACACGCGCGCGCCGTGGAGATTCGGGAGGCGGGCTCGACGCTCGCTGGCACCGACGGCGTTGCAACGTGCGCGCGCTCGCGCGGTTGCCGCTGGCGAGCGCGTTTTTCCAACGGCGCGCGCGGCATGCGAGGCACAGTCACGTGAGCGGCGATGGAACGCGACGGTGGCGGCCGCTGCTGGCGGCTGAGGGAGACGATGGGGCTGCGCGGTGCCGCTCTGCTGTCCAGTGATTAGCGGGATGAATTAATGGCCGTGATAATAATAAATTATATTTAAGTCATTGAAAATGCATGGGAGTGGGGGAGGAAAGAAGAGCTGTGTGTCGGCTTCTCTCGTATACTGACAGTAGAGATGATAAGCTACCTGGAGAAGAACTGTAAACTGAATGTCTAAGGTATACACGCGAGAAGGGAAGTACTACACGGAACGTTTCATGAGAAATACGCGCATATGTAAAATACCTGAATATGGAACATCGGCGAGACAGCACAAGTGCGAAATATAACGGTATAACGGAAGTACAGGGAGGGGGTACGAGAGATGAGCACAACAACCTAGAGCACTGCACGGGCCGGAATTTCCGAGCCCGGCCCGACCCGGCCCGGTAAACGCACGGCCCGGGCCCGGCCCGAGCCCGACAGAATATTTAATTTCTAGGCCCGGCAGTGCTCTTGAACACGAATGATTGGCACGGTGGCATCGCGTAACGTTGTGCTTCGGTAGAACAAGCTGTGGGAACGCACCCTGCCGTGGTCTTTCTCCTTAGTCGCAGCTGCAGTCCCGGTTTGCAGCTCCGACTATTAGAACATGTTGGTTTCGAAGAATCTAATGTTATTAAAAACTTAGGCAGTGCAACTTTACACGTCGAGACCGTGACCGTCTGTGCATGGGCGTACCAACCGGGGGGCAAGGGCGCTTGCCCCCCCCCCCAGTTCTCAGCGTGGGGGGGGGGCAAGGCATGTGTTTTGCCCCCTGAAACAGACGCCACTGGTCAGGGCAAACGTTGGCCGGCGCCGCCCAAGAGATGCCAAGGGCACCGACCCCCGGCCATGGGGGGGGGGGGTGGTTTGCCTCCCCCACTCAAAAACAAGTTTGTACGCCACTGCGTCTGTTGCTACAGACCAAGGCCCGCAATCGTGCTGCACGCCGAATAGTTCTTCGAAACGGCTGTTGCAACAATAGCAGACTGTAGACGTGTGCGCTGTCTGCAGGCGTTCATACAGTTTGTCTCAGAAAATCCAAGTGAACTGTTTCCTGCGAAAAACTATATGTATCCCACAGACACAAAATCCGTACTGCATTGACCACAGCCTTGAGGCCTGTTGAACGATATCATTGCGTTTAGGATAATCAAGTGTTGAATTAGCAATGATAACGTGTAGTGTGAATCATAGTGTAACGCCTGAGACTGTGGTTCGGAAAAATATTAAGAACTTTCCAAGTCGAAGAAAAATACAACAAAAGGAGAACGTCTTAAGGCGTTCTCTTACTGTTGCATGAGTATGCTCTTCGACATGAATTATTTTTTTCCACATTACACAGGTGTTACATTGAGATAAGTATCACCTGCTCTCCTACACACTCAGTTGTTTGTTGTGTGTTTTTTTCGTTTATTGTGACATAAAAACTGGATGGGCTCAATCGAGAACTACGAGAGAAAAAAATAAAAGGAGCTTAGATCTTTAGAAAGGATTTAAGCATTTTACCACGTCCATGACCTTTAATAACTAGGTTGTTCTTCTTCTTTTTTTGGTAAGGACCGATTAGGTAAAAATTTCTTTACCGTGAGAGGCTTAGCTTTATAAAAAAAAATTCCGCCCATGTTTCGTGAGACAATCTGTGTCAGACTAATGTAAACTCTCGTTGCCCTTAAGAATCCTGGGGACCTTTCTAATTGGAAAGACACACTTTGGATCTCATACAATCATGTCTCGTTAATATGGACCCTGTTAATATGGATACCCCGCTGTATGGATACAACTTTTCGGGGACAAACGGGGAAAATACATCTTGGTATGCGAACGCAAAAGGAGACAAGGGACAAACAAAAACACGTCAGACACGGACACGCTCTCATAATTCTATCTATGGGAAATACATCAATTTTGTCTCGTTAATAGGGACAACTCACAGTATGGCCGATTTTAGGGGCAACGGAGGCGTCCATATTAACCAGACATCACTGTAAATCCGTCATCGGTCGCTCGGGAAATTTCCTAAACAGTTTCTTCTAAACTCACTACAAGCTTCATCCTAAAACACGGTGAGCAACATCGTATCTACGATATCGAGATGGGGATAAGGCAAGTGAGTAGGTGGGTAAAGCTTTAGGGAGGTGTCAACGACGCTTCCGAAGCTATTTGGGACGGAAAATGTCTGCAAAGGACCATAGCCATAGGGCTTTGTTAAAACAACGCAATATTTTCCAGACTGCAGCATTCTATGGCGCCTGCTAAGGACAAAGAAGAAAAAAGTGAAGTCGTTGATTGGGTGTTCGGCGGCGGTTTCGACTCCTTCTGAAGCAGTTGAGCTGAAGTCTACGGAAATAGATAGAGGAGAAAGTCACCAATTGGTTGTTCGTGATCCTTTTGCCGCTGGCTGCGTCAGTCTATCGACGCTTTCAGGCAGCTGTGCGTGGGCGCCGCCATAACCGACCTTCAGTTTTTGTTTCCTCTTATTCCGTTCGCTTCACTGCATCATTACCACAGCAGGACAGGTTACTGCCCCTTTAGGTGCTACTGTGTCCTTCTCCTCAGCATAGACCTCTGTAGAAGCTCGTAAACGACCGCTTCAGTGGCTCGACATCTCGGTAAAACAAGAAAAGATCGGCAATGGCGGCTCAATCTGAAGCGTGTTTAAAGCGTCTATACTTCGTTTCACTCTTGAGCTGAGACTAGAAGCTCCGCCTTCAGCCCCAGCTTTCTGCCCTTGCTAACAGAAGTGTTAACGCACAGGCACGTGCAACCAAAGCACTGCGGAAGCCAGCGAGCTCGCGCTAAGGCGGAGCTTCTGGTCTCCGCTTGAGGGTGAACGGAGTACCGTTGAAGCACCTGGATACAGATAGCTTCAGTCTTAGTCATCACTTAAGTTAGGCGGCCTGCCTTTCTTTCAAAACGTGGCGGGCCAATTCGGTTTGGACCTGATTTTAATGCCTTCTTGGGGCTTTCGCTGTTCAGTAGGCGCTTAGTTGGACATTCAGGAAGACGTTTATCTATCATTTGACTGAGCTGGAACAATATTCGGTTCGAATTTTACAAAACTGCACCTAGCTTTATGAATCGAAAAAAAAAAAAAAAGCTAGTACATGAGTGTAAGGAACCCAAAATATGACTCTCGTCGTAAAAATGTATAAATATAGAGAGCACTAGCTATTTATTCCCTTTTCTTTTTCGCAAAGCTTTTTGCCATATTACCGTGATTCTTTCGCAGTGCCCTTTCTTTCCTTTCTCTCTACTTTCTTTCATGGAGAACCAGTTCAGCATTCCCGCTAGAACAACCTCCCCTACTTCTCTCACGTCACCTCTCTCTCTCTCTCTCAAGCACGTCAGCCGAATCCAGCTCGCGCATTATGTAGAGCACTGCGTCACTCGTCGGCGAATATTTGGGTTCCGAGTTCGCGGCCATTTACTGCCTGATGGAAATCGATGAACTATAACCTTCTTGCACCTGATGTCACTTCCGGTTAGACTCGAAATTGAAACCAACGTTGTCGTCTGCTATCAGTTCCCTGGCGCCATGTTGGAGGCATTCGGCGTCTTATTGTGGCAGCCGTAGTATCGTAGAATCACAGAGCCGTCTTTGTACATCACATCTCAGAATACTTTCTTGTCCTAGTGAATCGCAAAGACGTTCCTCACCTGACACGATGTGCAGTCCACGAACCCTTAGTTAGTGTACGAAGCTTTTTGCTGAGATCACATGGTTAATATAATAATCTAGAGCTAAAAGTCCCACGCATATCGCCGCTTCGGAACGGCGGGGCATAGACGCGGACATCGGCAGTCCCAGTTGATGGTCCCGATGAGCCCGAATCGCCGCCAATGTCTTTATATGCACAAAGAAGTAGCAAAACATAACCTGTAAAGTCTATACCTTGTTATTTTCTCTCTTTCTTTGTAGAAAAACACCGAAATCGCGCACTGGCAATTTTTAATAAAGTTGACAAGCGCTCGAGCAACTTCAACTTGTCACGGCAAAACGAACATGCCCTAACACTTCGTCTGCTTTTTTTTTTTTCTGCTCTTTTGTCGCTTTTTTTATCGTTCTTTCTCTCGGGACCGAATATGTTAGCGCCCAGGATTTGCCCGGGTAGTCGAAGTTGTGCCGGCGTACCCGTCGGTGGCAGCCTTGTCAGGAGTCATTCATATAACGCCGGCGAACCGCTTGCTCGACCGTCACCTTGTCCTGGTTCGTAATGATTTCCGGAATTCTAGAAAAACCGATCCTGCTGGCCGTAGCTCCGTTGTCACCGACTTTTACGGCTGGAACACTTAATTATGGCGCAACTGACCATTTTCAACCTAAAGTAAGCGGACAAACTACAGTGTGATCACGGCTCCAAAGCACACAAAACATCGGATAACAGCGACGAATGCTTCGCCCCGTGAGATTCCGGCGGGTTCAGGTGAGATTTACGAACCGGTAGTAGCGTTTCATAATGGACTCGTTCAAGAAGTCTATAACAGTGGCCTCTTTCAGCAGGTGCTGTAAGTATTGCCATACCGGAAGCGCGACTGTGGTGAAATTGGCAGCGCGATCCGGCGGAAGAATACCGAACAGCTAGTCTTGGCCACGAGCCACAAGCACCGGGCACGTGCGGCCGCCAAGTGGTCGACGCATCTGACCGCTTGTTTCGTTATCGCAGTCATCGTTCAGATGACTCCGATAACGATACCCGATGCTCCGCCGCGGCCTTTTCGCATGCATCGTATCGTTATCGGTGTATCGGAGGTATCGGAACGGTCTACTAAAACGCTTCCTTTTTTCTCTAAAATGTAACGGGCTTCACCAAACGAAACCTGTCGACGCCAATTGAGGGCTGCGTACAATAGTGGTACAAGTGCAAATGCAGAGCTCGCCAAAAGTCCCTATATAATTTTATCTGTGCATGTCAATGTCAATATAGCGTTTGAACTTCGAGTATATAAGTGTACAGTGTTCCCTACTACAAAAGTGGAGTGCCACATGCATAAGTGTGACATCTGGGACCGTTAATATCACAAATGGTACAAGTGTGCTTGCACAATTGACACACGTAGCCCCTCAATTGCTTTCGAAGAAGCGGAGGGCCGGTTGCAAAGCTAATCCTGCGAAACTTTCGCACTGAAAGCGATGGAGCGGAGTCGCTACGAATACACACAAAAACCACCTTTATTGCACGCAGTGTATACTTACGTTTGTTGGAAATAACAGGGAACATGCAAGGCGAGCTGGTAAACTTTGAGCATTTTAAACATTCAAAACTTCGGAACAAAAAATATGGAGAACACACGTACAGTTATCTGCAAAAGCAAGCGATATCATATCCCAGCTTTGTTGTCAGACGTAATCTTCATAATACACTTGTTGACTATGCTTCACAACTTCCGTTCCTTTCGTTTAGGGCTAGTCCCGCCTTCCCAGCGAGCCAAGGAACTACACTGCCGCTGATCCTGTCGACTTTTACGGCCACTGCCACGTCCGAAGGCAGTTCCACAACGGAATGTTCCAGCCACCGAGCACACAGACACACACACCACGAAGGAGACATCTTCAGTGTCAAGTTTTGTCGGGAGGATTACGTACCTTTACGTCCGGGGACCGGTGCTCAAAGCAGAATTCGATGCCCGTCCCACCGCGCGGCCGACGGCTACTAGCGAGGCCGGTCGCTGCGCCGGGTTCGCCAACGCCATGCATGCCAACAACGATGACCCCGGTATCCAACAGCGTTTATTGGGAAACAGGGGACCCCAACAAGACACTGCGGTCCAGCGAGCCGTGGACACAGAGTGCCCGCTGCGCCTGCCGACCTCAGAGCCAAGGGGTATTGCAGAGCGGAGTCGTCGCCGGTAGGCCAAGCTCACGCCGCTACCCGTTGTCGCAGGAGTTTGGGCCAGAGCTCTCGGAAGACGGACGTCCACTCGGAGGAGGGAACGCCGACTGTCAGAACCAGGGGAAACAAACCAGCGTTGAGTCATCGCCGGCCGGACGAGCTCGTACGCCGCGACTCGACCCGTCGCCCGGGGTCCAAATCCAGGACTCCTCGACCAGACGGCTGTTCACTCGGAGGAGGGAAGGCCCGACTGTCCCACGCAATCTCGCTGCCCCCCCGCTTACACACACACACAAGCATGAACATACTTGTGGTGTGTCCGCGGATAACTCCGTCATCTTGTCTGCGGCGAAGACCGTGTCTTTTGTACGATGTATGCGACTTTAATTGTCGCGGCGGGATCGTAACGCATCACCTGACCTGTTTATCGTAGTATCGCCACTTAATATTTCTTCCCTCGGCGTTCGTGGGTCTCCGCCACCTATACGGTGCGAGCACAAGCCAAACTGATCACCTCCCCCCCCCCCCCCAATTGAGTTTCGGAGGCTGGCCGCCTGGGCGGCGACGCCGTAGTTGGAACTTTCTATTTAGAAGCTACCGCCTCATGGGCCTGGGGTTGCTATTTGGGGAACCGATCGACTTCCTTTATTTCCGGTATCACCGTGAAAAGGATCAGTTCACTAAAGATCATGAAGTACCAACGGTAACTATAATCCCAGCTTTTTACAGCATGAACACCCTTTTTTTAGCTTTGTCTTGCGAGTATATTTTTAGTTTAATTATTGGTCATTTTCCATTCTACGAGTCAATGCTTGTGCAAACTGTTTCGAAAGTGCACATTTCGAAGCTGTTCGTTGCATGGTTGCTTGCATGTTTCTTCAGTAAAGAATCTTAACAGTTTAGAAACATAGACTTTTTCACAGTTTGGGGTCAGCAACTTAAGCTGGACACAAGCGATATCGTATATCCCTTTCAATGCGAAAGCATTAACTGTCCCATAGAGCGGGCTGTCGCCATCAGTTTGAAGCGCGAAAACGGCACCTAGTTTCTGCGATCCCAATAGGAGCGAAGTAAAGCTGATGGATTTCGCTTTCAATTCCATTGGCTGGCGCGCGTCGACGGGGCTCCCATTGGCCGCTGCGCTCGTCAGTTTCCACGACCGCTCACCCCATGGCGCTGCGTGTCCATCAGCGCGCCGTTAACACGGAGCGTCCAAAGTCAGCGTGCCCAGGGGAGCACGCGCCCTGACCGGCGACGAAAAGTACGCAGCAAACGAGAAAGGGAGCGGAGGAACGGCTTGCATGCTTTCGCATTCACAACTCATAAGAAGTGCTTAGTTGTACCTCGATCCCTTTTTTTCGCTTCCTTCTCTGTTAAAGAAAGAAGAAGAAAAGACTTTGAGTATGTTATTTTATTTCTTCGAAGCTAAATGATAAATTGGAGTTATCTCCAAGTTTAAAACTACTGTTATAAAACTGTTTTATTGGATATAGTACCACTGATTTACGAAAATTTCTTTATTGTATAGCCAATTTCCATCCAACAAACGAGAGTACTTGTTAGCACTGGATTCATTGTTTTCCATACATTTTTTTAACTGCAAGAGAAAACAGATATCAAAATTGTCAAACAATTTTTAATTAGGATGAGATCCAGCAGGCTAGCGCAATTAAAGCAAATAATTTTGTTATTCTTGATGGTCCCAACTTCAACGTCTGCTCTCCGGAATTTAGAGAAAAAGGGACAATGCAGTAAAGCCTGTTTAATTCCCTGGGAGGCCACAGGGCGCAATTGGTGTTCGTACGGCTATTGGCCTATTTTGTTTCACTACCTCTTCTTTTTTTTCATGTGCATAAACACTGGGTACTACTAGTGCTTATATGTTATTTACTCGCGTTGTCTAGAATTCCGTTTTTCGATCCCGATACGCATCCACAATTTTTTTTTAAATATTGTCTTTATTTGTTTTTATAGCTCGTATGCGTCGGCACTTTTACTGCGAGAGAAGTTAGTAGGACACTTCGCGGGTTTTGTGCCGTCGACCGCGCTCCATATCGACGCGCGCCATTTTCGGCACTCCTCCAAAAGATTCCACGCTGACGTCTCGCCGCTGACGTCACGGCGCGCATCACGATACCTGTTACCTGACTTGGGCCCGCGATTTTCGAAATGCTCTTCAATTACCACAAGGCAGGCCTATTTTGTGTCCAATTAAATTGTCTAACAGGTTCACGCAGTTCTTTCTAATTAATACACCCTCATTGGTTCCAAAATGTTATGGAATTTCCGTCCGGTGTGTTACTCGGTTTAATACGAAACGCCAATGCGGACACTGTGGTGCGCGCTCGCAGCTTTACCGTTCCTTCAGTCCATCTTCTTCCTAAATGACACCTTAGCGGCTCTGACGCCACACCTCAGCTCTCGCCGAGTTTCACCTCACAAGTTGACTAAGTGCCCTGACTTTTATTTTATTTCAGTTTAATTTCTTCGGCGTTGGACTACCGTACACTTTTTGCATAAGCTTTCTATTTTGAGTGATGTCATTCATGCGATATATCCTGTGCATTATAGTGTACTGACTCTTACAGGCGTAGAAAAATTTTCATATTAGCGATGTGTGGTCTACTTTTATTCGAGTGCGCTTGAATATAAATAAAATAGATCGGAAAACAACAGTCTTTCTTGAACTCAGCTTCTGAATCCGGAACATGATTAACCAGGAAAAGAGACAGCACTAGAGTCACAATGAGTAATAATTGAGCCTTAGCAGAAGCGTCGTTGCTATAAATAGCATTTAGACCAAAAAAACGCAGTCTGCGTTAGACCAAAAAACGCAGTCTGAGTTGTGACATTAAGCAATGCATGCGTGACGTTTTGCACTGCTGTAATGTCACAAGTCGGACTGCATTTTTGGTGTAAACATAAATTTCCACACCGTCATTTGCTGAGCTGCCTCCGTAAGTTGCGGTGATTGGCTCTCCGAGTGTTAGTGCGTGAAAGTAGACGCACAAACATTTTGAGAGTGTACAGATTAGAGCCCCCCCCCCCCCCCCCTCTGCTCAGAACTCCTCGCCACGACCATGCGTTTCTGAAGCCTAGCCGCAGTCCCAAGGCGTAAAGATCACACAAAAGAAGACAGTGTCTGCAGATGGCGTTTTGTGCGATGTATTATAGTACCCGTGACCGCGGCCTAAATCCTCCCCATCGACGCACGAGACGCCCCTTCGACCGAGGAAGTTCAAGGCCAGTGCGAGCGCACGAGCCACCGTTCGCGCCACTCTCGAGGCAGAAAATAGTTGCGGGGTCCCTGGCGGTTAGGTCGGGAATAGTCGTGGCGCTAGTCAAGCAGCTCGTCTGAAGGGTCTCCCTCCGTGAAGACTTGTGTCCAACTTTAGCCCCACACGTCGATCACCTTTCGCGAAGCTGAGACGGCAGCGTGGCTTCTACTCTTGACGCCCGCCCGCACTGTTGGAGGCAGGTCTGAAGGAGATTGGGGAAGCCAGAAATCCGGTCGGCATCAACCACTTTGAAGTGTATACTGCGACAGAATGGGTAACGTTCGTTAGATATTGCATGAAGCGGAGGAGCCTCAGCCAGTGCATGCTAGCTGAGAGCTTCCCTGCCACGCGGTTATGCGCGCAGAGGTTCTGCTGCGTAAGGCCAGAGTAAAAGTAGCGCGTTGCCGTATCTGCGTATACGTGCAAACGCAAGCGCTGTGCGTTTGCTTTAGCGTTGCGTGTTCCACACTGCGCGTGCGCGGAAGCCCGAAACTGCGTCTTGGAGCCGGCGCTGGGCGGCGGCTCACGCGCGCAGTCTCGGGCTGCATGCGACGCTAACGCAAACGCACATCACTTGCATTTGCTCCTATGGGCGATACTAAAACTCTCCTAATCATTATAACTTTTTAATACAAATAACTTGTCCTTGTAATCTCGCGAGATAGACTTGCACCCGCAAGCTCAAAAAGTTGTACTTTTTTTTTTTTACCGAGATTATATGTGGCAAAAGAAAAGGGACTGCCAACACGTCTTTTGTTTATTTGTGTGATAAATCCGAAACATATGTATCGATCTGCAGCTTCAGCAGCATCACAGTAAAATACTTTGATGGCCGTCCTCGTTAATTCGAGTCTCTTTCAGAATATGCGTAGAACGGTATTGACGATCAGATAATACCGCACCTGACGTTTCCTATAGACCTTTTCTGTGTACTCTCGTCCCCAGCCACCTAATAGGCGTATCCGGTATGGGCGACGAAAAATAATCCAACGTTTCAACCTGCAAATAGTAAAAAAATAAAGGGGAGGCAAAACGAGAAAGTGTGCCGGTTACGCTTATATCCTAAATGCCCTCTATTGGCGTGGCAAAGGCAAAACAATGTTTTCGCCCATACTGGAAGTGACGTCAATTCAAGATGGCGGCGCACTTGCAGAAAGGTCTATAGGCAACCTGCAATGTTGTTTCGTTTGGCGCTATCTAGCGACTGAAGCAAGAAAACATTGGGCATGCCTGGGAGTGGCAACTGCATTATTCAAACATGGCGCCGACTAGCGTCTGAAGCAAGAAATAGACCAGAAACCCGTTATCAGATAACACGCGAGTTGGGCGGAAGATGCGGCCCTGGCGGGCCAATCGGAACCTGACTACGTATCACCGGAGTACGCTTTTACTGCGAGGGCGTATCATGCTTTTTGCCGTTATCATCCTCCAATATGTCCTGCGCTGCACTCGTATGTCATCGCAGCGCATATTGAAACTGCCGGCTATCAGCAATGTGGGGTTTGTCGTTCACCCCGGGCCAGGTTGCAAAGGAGACGTGGTAGAACCCTGGGCTCTCACTCTGCTTGTGCCGCCTAGCTGTTGCCGGCTGGTTATCAACTCGCGTAAAACACGAACGTCTCGGTAATTATATTTTCAGTGAAAGAGGAACATTGTTCGAGTGTTTAGGGGAGTAAGTAGGTAGCCGTTGGCAGGCTCTAAATCAGTGGATCCCTTGAATCAGTGGGCGGTGCCTGGAAGCTAACAACGGTTAGTGAACGGGTTCATAAACACAAATGAAACTCCGCTGCCTTTGTGCTTTTTTGTGTTTTGTGTGTGTGCGGAAATTCTATGCGGTGCGCAAGTTCGTCTGCAGTCTTTTGCAGGGGTTTCGGTGACGCCAGCACGCCTGGCTCTGATTGGCTCTGATTGAAGGATAGTGGGTAAACTTGAGGTCTACAAGGCGGACATTTGCTTCCTAATGGGGTACGTCCACAGAACTCTCTCCACTCCTACCCTCTCCACCGCCACTTTCTGTCGCCTCTTCACCTCCCAAACAATTCCCGACCTCCTCCTCTTAGCCGATTCGGGTGCATGTATCTTTGTTTAAGCAATTCGATAGAAAATTTAAAAAAAAAATGGAGGAAATTTCTACTAGTGCCCACAAAAGTTAGCCTTACTGGGAACAAAAAACAAAAAAGAAGAGAAAAATAGTTGAGCTTGCACCCAATAAAGCGGGTTAAAATATGACTACAAATATTTTTGACGAAATTTACGATTGTATATAAATTGTTCCTTGCGAAATTAAATTAAAGTGGTACTAATCGACAGCGCATGTGTAGGCCTTGACGCGTGTAGTATTTCATATAGACAAATGTACGATCAACCCTAGGATAAAACGATTTCCAAATAAGTCACTAAAACATCAAAGATGCGATGTTTGACTTTCTTTTTCTTTTTTATTCCCGGCACGAAATATGCCAAAGCAGTTTGGCTTAAAAAGAAAAAGTGGAAATGCGTCATTACTTTGGCGAGAACAATTAACGTGATGAGCGTTTTCGGTCTTACCTCATTTATAACAACCGACAGAACTGCATGAATAAAAAGGTCAAGCAGCCCTAAACGTAAACTTTTACCTTGTGCTCCACTTCCGAACGTTTGTGGAGTGAAACAATTTTCTGAAAAACCTAGAAAAGTGGTTTTGTTCATTGTAGAAATGGGGCGAACATATATAATGTATTGAGAGACAAGTCAAAATACCCACCCCGACACGCGTGTTCCATTTTAAAATGAAAACCACCCTAATCAATTTTCCCTACAGGCGAACGCATAAAGTTGTCCGGAAATGCGCACCCAGGGCCGAAATGGCCGTCGCACTCCGCGTGGTGCTCCGGTGTCCATCACAACAGCACGGTGGCGTTGGTTTGATCAATTTTCTTATACACTCTAATACATATATATATATATGTATATGTATGTATGTATATATACATATATATATATATATATATATATATATATATATATATAGGGTGCTTTTTTAGGCTTAACAGATTTGTTTAAAAAAAGCCGTGCCAGTTACACTTATGCTGCGCTAGGAGTGCGAGCCATGCGGCCAGGGGACATATTATTATGGGGGCTAATCGTAACGATCAGCCGGCCTAAATTAATTAAAATTCGTTAATTAACTTTTTATATTAATAAAAATAGACATATGGTTTCAATTAGAAACTGCCGCGGTCAGCCGAGAGCCCCTAAATCAGTCATTTCCAGAAAGCACTTATGATGCGTGAGAAAAGCGTGGTAGTGCACCGAAGTTGCACACTCGTGGAGCAGGCCAAGGCTAGATAAGAGACGAAAAAAATCGCGCGGGCGCCTTATCGCAACCTCTAGCTTTCGCCTGCTCCACGAGCGGTGGGAATTCAGTACACAACTACGCTTCTCACGCGCTCAAAGTCTTTCTGAAAATTGACGATCCAGGGTTCATTCGACGCTGGAGCAAATTTCCTCTAATTGGAACCATAGCGTCTATTTTATTAATTAAAGCTAATTAACATAATTGCAACTAATTAGCCGACTGATCGTTACGATGAGCCCTCATAGTACGTAGCACCCCGGCCGTATAACTTCACCTCCACAAGCGTGTGCATAAGTGCGACTTTCACGGCTTTTACAAACGAAATCGAGTGTTAAATAAAGAAAAACACCCTGTATATATATATATATATATATATATATATATATATATATATATATATGTATATATATATATATATATATATATATATATATATATATATATATATATATATATATATATATATATATATATATATATATATATATATATATATATATATATATATATATATATATATATATATATATATATATATATATATATATATATGTGGGTGATTTCATCTCAGATCGTGCAGGCAAAAAGAGTAGAATTTTTAATTCCGCTGAAAAATATATGGCGTTATGGCGTCGTCTCTAAAAACGCAGTCGCCCCAAAACCGCAAGTTCGGCGGATTTTTCGTTCTCGACTTAGGAATTTTAAAAGAAGGCCGCGTTAATATAAAAAGTTAATATAATCGTTAATATAAAAAAGTTAATATAATCTGAGACTGAAAATCCATGGCGGGAGATCAGGCGAAACATCCGACCCACGACGGATATGAAAAACACTGCTTTCCGCCGCGGAAAGCAATTGTTTTCACATCCGTCGTGGGTCGACACAACACATTTTGCAGACCTAACCCTATTCAGGGCTACGTCATTCTGTGGGATCCTTCTGTTGTTCGCTGTGATTTGCTTGTCTTCATGTTATGCAGGAAGCTGAACTCACATGCTTTAAAGCGCAGCTCTTAGGCGCCGTCGGCGTAACCGCCCCACTAAAGTTGGCGGGGAATTTCATTGGTGTGGAGGTCATGGGACGTAATTTTCCCCGCTAAATTTAGCGAGGAAACTGAATTAGTGTTGAGATCACGTGGCGTCAATTTTCCTGCTAAATTTAGCGGGGAAACTGTGGGAGGGGAAGGGTATGGAGGAGGAGGAGGGGAGGGAACGGAGGAGGAGAGGATAGGAGTTATCGAGGTAAGGACAGTGAGGATGAGAGGAACATGGCTTTCCTGCCGTTGACCTTCCTACCTCCTCCTCAGAGCTAGGCTATATTCGCAACTCCAGCGAACTATAGAGGGCGCGCTGGTCAGGCAAAATGGCGTACGAAAGGAGGTCGTTTCCGTCGTTCAGCACGCGGACCACCATAAGTTTCTTGCACCGCAGCGTAAAATCGGTGTGACATATGAAAGCAATTTTTCGACGCTAGAAACCTTCGAGTCAGTGAGTAGGAATGACACGGCGGAAGCATAAAAGGAATTACTGGAACGATGTTTGTTTCCATGCTGCCTACGAGAACTAAGTGGCGCTAGCAGACGACAGAGTCGAAACGACCTCCTCTCCTGAGCTTCTCGGGGTTGTCGTTACGCGGCGTTGATTTCGCTTGAGTCGCCAATACTCCGTTTCACCTTAGGCCCGGACGCAGCGGACGCTACGAGCTATCCTAGCCAATCCCGATCTGTGGAGATAGCCCGTGATAGACTTTCCGCACGTCGCTGTGCACCCTCTCCAAGGTCGCGTGACACTAACACGGCCCTCGATTGGCTCCGATGGCTCACAACATCCGCTGCGCCCGTTCGTAAGGTGAAACGGTGTATAATTTCGCGTTACAAAAACTTGTAAACGTGTTTCATTTTTTTTTCTTTCTCCTCGAGTGTTGCGTTGACAGACCTGGCCTTCTCTTCGTGATTCGAGCCGAAGGTTGGGTGGAAACCCTTCCATACGGCCGCCGTCTCGTATGTATAGCCAGAAGCAGGAGAACGTGCTTCCGCTCGTGAAGATTAGAATGTTGTATACGTTGCGACATTATTTCGAGCACTTCCTCGCTATCTCCACTCTACGTCCGCCATGGCGAACGCAAAGTGGCACTGGCCCGGGAACTCCTTATCTCTGCGAGACACGAGTACGCATATCCGCGTTTCAGTCGGCGGGTGCGAAACAATCGTATATTCTCTAATGCAGCAGTTAAAAACGGTGCACGATACAAAAGACCCTGTGTTCGCTGAAGACATGATTACCGAATTACCTGTCTGCGGACACGGCTCACGCGCGTTTGAAGCAGACAGCTTTTGTATAATCAATGTTAGAGAACCATCGTACAAGGAAGAAATACGCCTAAGACCGTCTGCAGTCTGCTTTTGGTGTGATGTATTGACAGTGTTACCGCGACTTTAGACCGGCTATTCACGTCAGCGTCTAGACGCGAGCATCGACCCGCGTCCGAGCCAAGTGCTCAAGCAGTGCTCGCGTCTGGTTCATGAGTCGTATTCGACTTTCGTCACCCTGGTGTGATGGCTTGGATGTCTCGATCCCTACGTCTAGGTCAGCAAGCTGTGAAAGGGAGTAACGAATAGAACTAGTTAGTGACGTTAGTGCGAGTACACTTCTGTCACAGGACTGTTCATATGCTCGTAAACTGTGCAACATTCGAGACCAGTGTCTCTTTTAATGGGAAAGCATTAACTGTACCATGGAGCGAACCGGCGTTGTCAGCTTTTGAAGCCGCGCCAAACGGCACCTAAACTCCCCTGTCCCAATGGAGCGAAGCCTGTCGTCTGTAGCAGCGATCTGATGTTTAGGCTCCCATTGGCTAGCGCGCGTCATAGTTTCAAGGAACGAGGCTCCCATTGGCTCTCGCGTGGCGTAGTTCCAAGGAACGCCGCTAGAGAAGCCCTCACCATGGCGGCGCAGCGGCCCGGCCGCCGGTAAGAGGGAGCGGCTGGTCGCCGAGCCAGCAGAGCCCGCACGGGCAGATTCCGGAATGGCTGCGCGGCCGAGCTCAGCGCGGCGCGGCCACTTCACGAGACCGCGCGCTCGGTCGTCAGCCGCTACCTCGGCAGTAGCGAAACGCGGCCGTCCGCGCCAGTACACTGCTGAGAAGTGCTATAGAGGTCATCGGAATGTTTTTTTTTTTTTGTAGTGCGTGCGGAGCATGTGATTGCTGCCAAAGAATATGATGCTGTTTTCTTTTTTATTTAGCTTAGCAATCTTTTTACGCTTCACAAGTTTCCAGTCGCTGGTCCTGAGTCGTTGCGAAACAAAGTCTATAACGTGACGTTGTTAGTTTGGGCAGCAGGTTATCTTCTATCTGTCAAACAATCACGCGCGGACGCATAAGTTTCTTGGCCCTGCTTGTTCCAGTCTATTTATCGGATCTTCGACCCAGAAGATAGAACTAGACAGCATTCATAATACGCTAAGAACAGTTCATTTTAACGCGATAGCGTTTAGCAGCTCGTGTCGCAGAAAATCCGGTCGGCGTCGTTGGGACCTTAAAATCCCATGATGCATCGCGCGCAGCCACGTGTGACGTCACCTGTGACGTCACATGTGGCTGTTACGTCGTAAGTCATGACCCTATCGACCCGCTAATTTTTCCCGCCAAATTTAACGGAAAAGTTTCCCGCTAAATTTAGCAGACGATTTTCCCGCCAAATTTAGCGGAAATTTTTTCCACCAAGTTTAGCGGGTCGATAAGGTCATGGCGTCACAACCAATTGTGACGTCACACGTGAGATTACGTCACACGGAACGTCACGTGACGCTACCGACTGGGCCACGCACACACGCTTGCACGGGTTGGGAACGAGCGTAGGTTTATATGAGAAGGCTTCGCGAACGGCGCCCCATAACGCTATCGCGTTCCACTCTTAATAGGTCCATGAAAAGGAAAACTTTCAGCCTTTCCACTCTGAAAGTGAAAATGGTGGGAATGAAGTAATGGCCTGCCGCAAGTCGGCAAGCCAGAGTGGTTGCCGACTTGCAACCACTCTGGTTGCAATCGACGGCGAGACAACCAGAGTGGTTGACGCCTTCGCTTATAGATGGCGGTAGCTGTCCAGAGTTTCGTGTCATCATTTGCTTGCTGACGGACACGATACTGGGGAAACTAGCCCTTAACAGCTCCGTTGTAAAAAAGAAATGTTCTTTTAACAGTTCGGTCGGCACACGAGTGTCATAAAATAAAATATAAGGAAAAAAAAGCTTTATAGCAATATTGACGGTGCGGGATTTATTTTAAATTATGCGCGCAAAGTCCATGACGTCACAAAATGGTCATCCACTTTTTCCACCTCACCGAGATAGTCATACTCTCAACATGAGAGGAGGATGGCCAAGCCGATCCCCATCTCCTTCACGCGCCCGAAGTGCCGAAAGAGAACACAAGTGTGAAAGGAGGCGACTACCGACCACCATGTACTACCGACTGAATCGCGTCTCGCGCAATCATTCTTGTCATAATATTTTTTTTTGCGTGTAAAATTAATTTTTTGACACGCGTGTCCCTACGAAACTGTCTAAAAAAACATTTTTTTGTTTCTTTTTAGGGGCTCTTTAAAGGCGAAGCTAAAGCGCCCTCCAAGATTTTTTAGCAAAACCTCAAAGTAGACGTGTTCTTATGACAAATATTGCGGCCCACGCGCTCCCGGGTACAATGACACTTCCAGCTACAAAGACAGAGTTTGGTCCGAGCTCAGATTTTTCAAGTCGGCCCGAGCCCGTGCAGTGCTCTCTGACAGTTCCATTCTGCATTTGGGATTGACTGAAAGAACTTTATTCAAACGAAAAGAGACTTGATCCAGGTGGTGCCCTGGTCCAGGGCTCCAGTGTTCTCGGCCGCAGTCTCGTCCGCTATAGAGGCGCCATTTAGAGCCGTTGATTTAGACAGCTCCTCCAAAGCGGCTAAATAAATAAAATGACACTATTCGAGGCAAGGAGCCCATTGTAGAGGCGTATAGCGTTGGGCGTGCTTGAGACATATTAGGGCTAGAACACGTCTGAGCTGTCGGTCTTGACGCAGAGTTAACGAGAAACTGATTGCGAAAATGATCACTTGGAGCCACCATGGAGCGCTCATCAATCAAATGGGATATTTCGGAATTAGACAGGGTAGTAGGCACTGATTAAAAATGACGTACTATAGAGTCGTTTGCTATATGTCTGCCATGCACGCATTATAGTTTGGTGACTTATGTTTATAATTTGTTTTAGAGAATATACTCGTTTTCATACTAAACTTGTTTTACGCCGTGTTCACGCAAATCTTCTGTATATAACAATTTTAAATAGAGAGCTATTTGAACACACATCATGCGCGAAATATTTACTTGTGATATGAAGAACCTG
This sequence comes from Ixodes ricinus, assembly GCA_037355805.1. Classification (NCBI taxonomy): domain Eukaryota; kingdom Metazoa; phylum Arthropoda; class Arachnida; order Ixodida; family Ixodidae; genus Ixodes; species Ixodes ricinus. The sequence continues at coordinate 119,462 of JAZHYW010040514.1, read as the reverse complement.
ATCAAATACTGCGACACGCCATTTCATTAGGCGAATGGGGAGGAAAAGTGCACGTCTCGATCTTTCATCTCGCTCTTAATAGGGAAATAAGTCACACATGATCAGAATGTTGATTATTCTAAAATGTTGAGCGCGCGTAAATCAAGTTAACGCCGCAGAAGAAGAAAAAAAGAATATAAGTAAATAAAGATATAGATATATATATCTTATGATGCAGTAAAAGCAATGAATGGAGCCACTGCTTGAGATAGTCTAGTCGCTCACACAAAGCAGCAAGCGCGCCTTTTCCAATAGTGTCGCTTGTCGCGTCATAACGAGGTCTCTGGTGCTTCCATTCCTTCCTCGGGCGAGCGCCTTAAACAACGACGAGCTATCTTCATTGATTTCTGACTTTTCCCGGCCCCCTAGAATTCTCGGAAGACTCGATCCCGTCTTGGCCCTTTTCGAAATCCGCTCGAGCGTCCACCAACGAGGCCCTAGATCCCCTCAGAATGAAACAAGGGAGAGAACAAACTACAGCCTGATCACAGTTTTCTAAAAGAACGGCTTCAGACTAGCTTCTTTGCTACTGAAAAGAAAAGAAAATATCCTAACTTTGCCACTTGCACTCTCTGCGCTGTGTTCTTTTCAACCCCGCGCCTCCGAGGAGCTCATCCGAGCTGAGCGCCCAGTGAAGTCACGCCTAACCTTTCTTTTTATGTTTTATTACCAGAGAAAGAGTTGTACACATCGGACTGGGAAAGAGTTTTGCCTTTTTAAGACCTAAAAATAAATTGTCTCGTTTCTTTAAACAATCGCATCATTCGCTTCCAGGGAACAATGCGCGCTCCGTGTGCTCTATATGCACTGGCATCATTCTTTTTGTTCTTGTTAATACGTTGGCATACAGCTCTCACTTCCACTGTTTATGTCTTCACTAATCGTTGTATTATATACATATATTTTTTTTACGTATTTGTTTTGTTTGTTTAGATTTATGCTTTGCTATTTCGTTCTTCGCTGCAATGGTTTCCGATCTCTGCAGTGCCGAGGTATTTTTTTCTAACTTGGCTGCATCCTTCGTTGCAACTTCCAACTCCATTCATTGGCTATTTTTGTTCTCTCTTTTTCTTCAATACATCTTTTTCTTTCATTATTTACTTCATTTTCTTTCCTTTTGCCGATTTGTTTTGTCGATAGTGATGTTCGAGTTCGTTGGACCAAAGACGACTGAGAAGACTGATATTATGTCCTTTTTTGTTTTTCTTTTCGATAGCATTGCGCGGCAAACTAACTGCGGAGGCGTGCTTCGAAAACAAAACCTACAAATAATCCTTCTGAGTGCGTGGCGGAGAGGGAACACAAATGGGCGCTCTGCAATTGCGCAGCAACCCTCGCCGTTCATCCAGACGGGTGCAACTTTCTGCGCTCCGCGCTCTTTAGACCCGACACCCGAGTTGAACATCCGAACCGTCTGTCCGTTTCCAGTGTTATTGTGCACGTCTCGCTTAAAGTATGTACTTTATTTATTATTTCGCTCTCCCTTTAAACCGTCTTTTTTTTTTTTTTTTTTACAGTCTCGCACATGTTTAGTCGCATCGTTCGATTTGTTGTTTGCGGGCTGTTTGATCATTTTTCTTTGTCTGTGTGCGTGTGTATGAAGGCTCCAGCAGCCAGCTGTGCGTGCGGGTTCTCGTCTGTGTGTCGGTGAGACCAGTTGTTTATCAAACTCGGCTCTGTTTCGGTCGCGTCAGCGACGTGTGAACGGACGGACGTTCTTCGCTTCGAGGATGCACAATGCTCCGTGTCACGTTACGATGGACCGTGGCGGATTCTACCAGCCATCCCAGCCAATCCGGCACCGTGTTGGGATCACTTGACTAATGCGTCTCTTGCGTTGCTGCGCCTTTTCCAAACGTCAGATGACACGCACACGGCATTGCATTGGTTCCAATGGCTCGTATATAGCTTCCGCTGCGGTCTATGTAGTGGAAGGCGGAACGGAGTATCTCGCACACGCTCGAATAGTTTTTGTATGCGCGGGTGCCCGCCCGAGAGAACGCTGTTTCCGCGAGATTTGCTAATTGTTATTTCGAAGCTATCCAGCGCCAACTGTGATACGGTTTAATGCGCACTTGTTTAATTAACGCTGGTGGATCTTGCTTCTCGGGGAAAACCATACTTTGCTAATCGGGTTGCCGCGCCTGCGAGAAGCCGCGGCAGTGTTTGCGGCTGCTGGCTCGAGGCAGCCGCAATTCGTTGTTTTCGCTCAGAGCTGATTGTGTACGTTTTGATTTTTCTTTCACTATTCAGAAATAACCAGTTCCGTCGGGAAACTTTTTTCTTTAAGTAAAACTAGTTTTTAGGATCCTCCGCGCTTGCTCGTGACGTATTACGTGCACTGGTTTCAAATAGTGTTCGTCCACGTTTTTGTACAGCTTTCCAAGCGAGCTCGTGTCGCAGAAAAGCCGGCGTCGGCGTCGGTTGCGTTGGACGGGAAAATCCTGATTGGTCGATAGGGTCATGACGTCACCGCCACATGACCTCGCGCGGGAATGTCAAACTACCCACGACGCTCACGTGACACGTGCCGTGACGGGTGGAATGAAAGTGATTAAAAAACATAACATCTAATGCGAACAAAAGGTCGCCGCATGTCTCAAATGATTTCACTTTATAAAGTAATTAATTTGCCTTAGAGAAAGCATTGAAGAATTTCGCCCGTTTGCGTGTACCCACTACGTTGGAAACGCCAGCGCGTGGCTGCTTGATATGTCTGCAAATTTGAGCCAGTGCAAGCTGGTTGCTTTCCTCCAATTTCTTTTGAAACTCTTAGTTCGGGAAAGAAGAACCAATGCTTCCTCCCGGTACACGAACGACAGGCTGAATAGCGTGTTTCTAATATGTAAAAACAATTTCATGTCCCCTTTAGGTATCTGAAACGAAAATCAAGTCTACAAATCATAGTCTGTGCCAAGTGGTACTTGTAGAAGAAAAAAAAACTATAAACAAAAAGGGTTGAGTTGGTATGAACACATTGAATGGTACGGTCCTTCGGGGCTGAAAAGGGGATAGAACAACGAAAGGTGCCAGCATTCAACAGTTACCGTTGGCAGGGCCTATTATAAACAAACAAAATAAAAAATACGCAACCTCACGCTGTGACAAATTTCTATAATTATAGGCACGTCAGTCTCACTCCCCTTACGAGCACGTAAAATGAACGCAGGTTCCTTCTTGGAGGTCACTGAACGAATTAGGCTTTGCGAGCCCAGAAACCGTCGAAAATACATCGTATATACCTTGTTTGAGACCAATAAAACGGGTGCACTCTATTTCGAAACGGCGTGCACATTAAAGCCGTTTTGTGTTCTCTTTCTTTTTTTTTTCTTCCAGTGTCGTTTTTACGAGCCATAAATTACAAGTTTATGAGCCGTTCCCACGTTTACTCACTTTCGTTTTATTGTTTTGCGCCACACTGTGTTGCTTTATTGGGGCGTATTGGAGCTTGGCACTTCCACAAAATGGTTCTGTCGGCGGACCGTACTCTCGGGGTACTATGTGCCTGGACGCAAACGAAGTTGCGTACATCGAAGCGAACATCGGACAATAAATAAACGGAGTAAGTTACACATTCAGACAGCGTCAGGTTGGTCTGCCATAAGATGGTGACACGGTTCACTCCGTTGATGAGACATTTCGTTTTGAAGTATTTTGTTGGTGCAGTATGAAATACTATACAGCCAGCAAGTGTTCCAAAACGCGTCTCTGGCGCATCGGAAGGCAAGGAGGGGCACGCCAGTCAAGGGGCAACATACAGATGACTCGTAGGAAGCGCACGATGACCAGGCAGCCGTCGTCAGTTGCGCGCCGTCGTGAGTTGCGGTCGAGGGGAAACACTTGGACGCATAAACAAACGCACGAGGTTCGCAACGAGCAGACGGGCTTGCGCGCCGTGTGGTCACTGGGAGCGTAGGGAACGCAGGGTGGGGCGAGTCCCCGTCATCTCATTACCGCTCCTCAGTCAATGAGCATGCGGTAATAGCCGATAAGAACGACTAAGGACCAATCAGGAGTCAGAAACAAAAAAATAATTAAACGCACCGTTTTTTTTAAATGTTTTTTGTGACATTATCCACAGGGCAACGAAGTCCGGTTTGACAAGTGGCGGCGTCTTGTGGGTAATTTCGCAACTCTGATACGGCCCGCTCCCGCGATCATTGGACCCGATCTCTCGAGCTCCAACCTCCTAGTGCCGTTCCGAACTGTGACGCGGCGCTCGTGTCCAATCGCTCGCAGAGCCGTTTATACTGAGAGAGTTTGGCCTTCTTAAGGAGATTTTGACAGCCTGGCAACCACAGCAGCGTAGTCTGACAACCGGGGATGACTACTTCCGTCCGCCATATTGTGGCTCTGACTCATAGGAACTCTACGCGATTTCTCAGGAATGAACAAGACAAAGAAGTAACGCCATATTGTGTTACCGCGAAATCCGCTTATTCTAGCGGCCAACAAGCTCCGCCCATTGGCCAAACTCTCTCAGTATAAACGGCTCTGATCGCTCGGTGGCGTAACCGCGTAGCCTTCCCAAAGTTGTCCTTTTTGGCCACCAGCTGCAATGACCAGCAGCCGACCGAGACGCCTCCTCTTCACTGCCCTGGGCTATACACCGTTTCAAGTAGGTGGACTACACAGCCTCGTGTAGTCCACGCCGCGACACAGTTTGCGCACAAATATTTCTCACGCGAGGCGATTACAGAGAGGCACATAAATGTGCCAATATTGCGACAGTAAATTCCAAATCAGAAAAAAAAAACGGATCCGTCGCACTTGCTATCTGTACTCGTTATTGATATATCGATTCATATTTAAATTTTAGGTTTCTACCGTTTCAATTAAAGCAGACGTGGCAGCGCAGGTCTGAGCCGCTAACCGCGCAGTTAGTTCAAATGTTCCCGGCGCCCCCAAGCTGCGAAAACTCGAGTTCAGCCCAAATTCACATGCGTAATTCGTGCCATCCTGGCTTCGTTCAATCCTCAATTTCACTAGCGATCCCCAATTTCGCTAGCGATCGAAACGCCGAGTTCGGTTTGGGAGCGACGACTGCCCCAGAACCGCGCCAAAGATTACCCATAAAAAGACGCCAGGAAAGCAGGGTGCACTTTTCCCCATGCCTGACATACCAATTAGGATAGTGTTTTCTACCATGGACGACGACGATGAGCCGAGGGCGCCGAATACGGCAGCCGTGCCGGCAGAAGCAGCTGCGATCGGTGTGACTCGGTGAGCATGGCTAACAGTCCAGTAACGGCGGTCGGTCATTCGGGCGGGTTCAGATTCTCCCAAATGCCCGGATGAGGGTAGGCGGCGCTACACTCGTTAAAATGGCGCCGGCCAGGAAGCCCAAGTTGAAACGGTGTATAGCCTTGTGGTTTAACGCTCATCACCCAGTGGTAATGCGAACCCGGCTGGCACTCCTGTCCAACCAATGCGTCGGGCTCGGGACACTTGCTGTGTTGACGCCGTTGTAGTGTGTGATGTCGTTTCATAAATAAAGAAGAAGGACGCGACGTCTCGATTTTTTATCCCCCGCTAGGGTCACCTAATACGAATTTTCCTTTGGGGAAAACAAGGTGTCTGTGGCCCGTGGGGCTAATTCTCTCCCACGACTGCTCATTCTTCCTATAAACCCTTTCACTGTTTACAAGCACAAAGCGTCTCTTACCCCCCCCCCCCCCCCCGCCCCCCAAGAGACTTCCGGTCGCTGCGTTTCGGCAGGTTTTTTGAGCCAGTTGACGTACAAATTTCTTGGATGATGAAGGTTTACAGAAATCGCGAGGATGAGGTCCTTCTGCTGTGCCATAGAACAGATAAGATGGGATCGGTCGTCTTACACGAGTATTAAGAATCTCCAACAAATCTCTCGCTAACCAGTACTTCAGCTATAGTCACCTGTAGAACTGGTCATAAAATATTAAATGAAAGTTGGAAGAAGCGGTTCTATGGTATGAGTTTGTCCTATTACTCATTTGACCGGAAGTTTGCGGGACGTAAACTGGCGAATAGCGGCTTTTTCCGGCGCTTTCAATAAAAGGGTCTGCTTGCTTGCTTGATTGAGTTTTATTGGCCGATCATGGCAAGATGGTACAGCCTGGTTATAACAAGATTACCCTAATTTTGGCTCACAGTTTCAGTCGGAATACTCTTCATTACTACAGTGCAGTTGAATATCACAGCTGTGGAGATATGTACTCGCTTATGGCAGGGTAGGGAGGAAATCGGTCGTGTCGCGTGTGGTAGTGTCGTAGGGACCCGCCGCAAAGCAAAGCCTCACCAAGGCTGGGTGGTCCGGAGCTGCAAAGGGGTGTCGCTACTTGAAAGAAGCGTCGAGTGCACTTTTTGCTGTCTTCGAGCTTTTGGTGTCCGCTAATGCCCAGTGACAATAAGCTTCCTTGGCGCTGCAGATCCGCTAGATCGATCCGATCGAGATGTCTTCGGAAAGGCCGACTGACGGCGTGCAGCCGAGCCCAAAGTTTGCGAGCAGATTGCGATTGCCCCGTCGTCTGGGTGCTCCTTTTCTGCCTTCGCTGGCGGCTCATCCCGTCTGCGGCGAGACAGCGGACCCTATCCGCGGCAGGCTCCCGCGGGAGCTGTGAGACAGATAGCCCGCAAGATTTACAAACAGAGACGCGAACAACGTGATGCCTTGGATTGGACGAGGGGAGAGGAGGGGTGCAGGCACAGACGCGGGACGCAAAGTGGGCGGATGTCCCGCTGCGTGTTTGTTGTGGTCTTTCGGGCTTAGGTTTCGACGGCACTGTCTTCTTGCTGTAGCTGTTGTGTGTTCTGTCATGTGACTTGTAAGCGCGACCGGACTGGAGGTCCTCGGCGAGCGCTACCATGCACTCCGCTCAATCCTGGTCTTTGTTGTTTGGAATGTATTTGTTGTGGCGGTGGTGGTTGCTTTGTATGCCTGACGTCTGATATTAGTTCCAACTTCTAGCCGCATTAAAATAACTATAATAATAATGTTGTTTGTACGTTTATACAACCGGAAGTTGGTCAGCCTCAGTGGGCGTCTGGCATCTCAGCTGTAGATGAGAAATGTAGCCAGTGCATTACAACCGCTGGCCTTGGTCCTTTAGCGTGCACCACGCAGTTGTGATACACGACCGCACGCCGGTATACGATGCTCATCCAGATCGAAACGGGCAGGGGTCGGGATTGAGCCCACGATCTCTGGGTTGTGCAGCGCCTGCTTTCGCCCCACGTGCTTCGAGCTGGTGTGCGCTAGCCCACTCGGCCACCGATCTTTCTTTTAACTGCAATGTGCTTGTGAGGGGAAATATGCAATAAATTATCCCTGAACAATACAAAAAAAATCACAGGTGGGGAAATGTTAAGAAAGCGATGAGTATATGCACTGTAGAGCACTAATTATTGTCAGAATGTCGGAATGTTGTTTTTTTACACTGCGTGTGTGTGTGAAAGGGAATGGTGTTGATGAGGCAGGCCAAAAGCGTACCCACGTTCCCCGGTCATAAGAGGGTGACTCTTGAAAGGAGACGCAAGCTCTCAGGAAACTGAACGCTTATGTGTCCTCAATCTACGCAACGACACTTCACTAGAGCGAACAGAAAATCCAAGCTTACTACGAAAATACTAATAGAGAGTAATGCCCAAAGCCACATTTTACTGACTACGTCACATCTCCACACGTTTACATTCGAAAAAACTGGAGTTTTTTTTTACTTTTACTTTTTAGTTGTGGAGACAAAAACGAAAACAAACTGAGGACTCTGTGTTCGTGCTAACTGCTTGCCGCCCTGTACTTACCTTGCGATGTTTATGAAGGCTAGGTCCTCCTTATTTTGCTTACAGGAGTCCAGCAGTCCCGATTAGCTTAAACAACTTTACATTTCCTGATTAATACGTAGAATCTTTTAGATACCTGTTTCCGAATACACCCTGGACAAAAAAAAGTTTTTTATCATCCCATTGGATGATGAACGTTGCGCTTTTCTGTAAAGGAGAAGAAAAAAATTTACATATTCCGACATTCAATACCAGACTGCTTGATGCAGTAGTCCTTTGAGATGTCGGCTGAGACAGGCAATATTACTGATGACAGTATACTGCAACGCTACGCAGCGTACGATGACAGTGGCATGTCATTGCTCGCTGATGTCTCACCGTTGTATTTGCAATAACCCGGGTTTTTCATTAGCGGTATTTATTGAGAAGCACCGATGCGTGTGCGCCGAACATTTTAGAAACCGGTGTTAAAAATAGGCACCGAAATTCGGTTTAACCGCTAAGAGAGAACCGAAAGGCAGCGCCGGCCGGCGTCTGGTCAGTCTGGCATTGAATTCGAGGACAGAGATAAGGGGCCTGGGAAAGGTTTCTACAACTCCAACACAACCAGTGCCGAAACAACAACACAAAGTGCGAACTCTGAACCCAAGCTGCCGTGGAAGGTGCTCAGCGCGGAAAACCCCGCAGGGTAGAAATCGTACTGCACTGGATCAATGTCTCATTGGCAGCGGAGACATCAGGGCCGGCTTGCTCTAGAATCAGCGGCGTAATAGCTTGGCGCGTTCGGTAACGTATATCGGTAACCGTGGTCTGGCTATTACTTGCAGGGCCGCGAACCAATATTCTGCCGTTTACCCACCTGATACAGATACACGAGATTCCTCGGGTTCGCGGACATGTTCCTGCGTTTTGCTTGCCATTCTAGCCGCGAACATGGAGAATTTCATTCCCGAAAAACAGTGGGCGCGTTAAGTGCGCTCTACTCCTACTCCGACGCTCCGGGTTTCATACTCCTGGCACAGCAACTATATGGAGCATAGCGTACAGGAGCGCGACACACCGAAACTATCGACGAGCCGAATGAGCCACTTCCGACCGCACGGTTATGGCGAACAGGGCATCTCGTGGATACGGATGGCAGAAGCCGAAATTACTTCGAAGATAAGTTAATTAAGGCCTCTGTGAAGCGGCAAAGTGTAAAGTAAAAAAAAGACGGTAATAGTAAGGTTTCTCTTGTCGATCGTGGAGTTGCTGCGCTGGCTGGAGGGTGGCTTCTTTCCCGGAGACCTCAGTGACGATCACGGCAGTTGTTGAGTAAATAAATATATATTTACAATATGACGAACAACTTTTACAGCAAAAAACAGGAAAACGTCGCGCTGCTGATGCCGCTCGCGGCAACCCAACGCCAACGATAGCGCCTCGGCGCCAAGCCCCTTGCCGCGCACGGCAAGGTCTCTGTCTCGCAAGACAGAGTACGCGGAGCCCTCGGGACCGCGGGAGAAAGCAACTTGCTCCGCGCACGGGCTAGCTCAAACTCCCGCGGTCCCGAGGGCCCGCGTATTCTGTCTCGCGAGACAGAGACCTTGCCGTGCGCGGCAAGGGGCTTGCGCCGAGGCGCTATCGTTGGCGTTGGGTTGCCGCGAGCGGCATCAGCAGCGCGACGTTTCCTGTTTTGTTTTGTAAAGAGTTGTTCGTCATTTGTAAATATATATTTATTTACTCAACAACTGCCGTGATCGTCACTGAGGTCTCCGGAAAGAAGCCACCCTCCAGCCAGCGCAGCACTCCACGATCGACAAGAGAAACACTTCACCGCTGCAGTCGTCTCCTGCACACGACGTTGTCGAAGAGGCCGACGACGTCCACGATCCTGTCGACTGCGCCAGTAATGTTCCTTTACTGATTCACCGAGTCGTGAGCGTCACTGAAGCCACCGAAAAGAAGCCACCCTCCAGACATCACAGCACTCCACGATCCACCAAAGGAACATTACTGTAATGTTAGGAAGTTTTTACCAATGTTTCAATATTCCTGAAAGGTTTGAAGACTCGTTTCGAGTAGAAATGCGGAAAGTTACCTTCACCGATCGATTTATTGACCATGCACACTATTCAGATTGAAATGAAAGCCAACATTCTTGAACCCGCTTGTTGACGCAGGAAGCTGTCGAACTTGTCAAACTTGTCAGATGTTTCGTGCCGTCTTGCAGCGCGAGACGGAATTTGTCGATAGTGCTACGCAGATGCACACCACGTCAATTCGTTTTCAGGCGAGATGCGTGAACAAACCTTTTCCGCAACGCTAACTGATGTTGCGGCTTTCCAATCAATGCATATTTCTTTTCACTGCAGGGCTAAGCATTCTAAAAAGGGCGACGGTTCGATAGATGAACTCGTTTTCAGTCGAGATGCAGGAACAAACATTTTCTGGAATGCTAATTGTTGTTATGGCTTTCAAATTAAATCGTTTCTCGTGGATTAAGCCCTAATCAACTGAAAAGAGGCAGCAGTCCGGCTACGCCTTTCGTCTCGACGGTCCCAAAAACAGTGCAGCCATCTTGTTTGTGGACGTGACGTCACAAAGCGCGAAGACGTCACTCGCGCCTCCGAGAAATACTCGGTGCAAGAAGAGAGCGCTCGAGTGTCAGTCTCCGGGGCACTCCTGTCCCCATTTAGTGAACGGAGCGCCAAACTCTTGCGCTCCGGAGCACGAACTTAACGCGCGCAGTGACATCACGGCTTTCGTATACAAACTTGTCCGCGGATGAAATTCGTCGTTTGGATAGTGAACGCTGTGACTCAGGCTCACTTCAAGTTCAAGGTAAAGTATCTATCACCGACTCCATTGGAACCTTGTGGTGCAGGCGCGTAAAAAGTAAAAATAGCAAGCTAGCCAATACTTTGTTAAAATGCACCAAAAAAAAAAGACTTCCCTTTTTCTTCTTTGTTGTCACTGATGGGGATTGGTATTGCGGGCAACTGACACATTGTGAATCATTCATTGAGGTGTCTGTCTTAAATAAATATGGTGATCAATCTGATGCAGCTCCAGCCCCAGTATCGCCAACTGAGTATATGGGTGTTCGAAAAAGCGAGGCTGGATGCAGATATTGGCCTTAAAATAGGCGTATGCACGTAGCTGAAATCTAAACTTTTCGTCAAGGTGTATTTCACAGTTAGGGTTTTTAATTTGTGCAAACTACAAAGCGTAGCTCCCTTTCTGTAAAAAATAGGGCCCCGTTACAGCTGACAAAACGCGAAGAAAAAAAAAAGTCACGCGAACTACACCAACAGAAATATGTGGAGCCGGATAAAACGACGTCGCTGGCTGTCACGTGAACCCCCCGTTTGATGCTGTGCAGAAATAGCAACTCCCGACGGTGCCCATGACCGCTGGGACGGCAGATTCCAGCCCTCGGCGCATCGCGTGCGGATCACGTCGATCGTTCGGCTGAGATAAATAAAAAATATAATTCTGATTTCGCATGAACGTAATCGACATATCACGTGTACCATATTTTCAGTCACCGGGGATTACTACGGCGCGCTTATTAATTTTGTTTTCTCGCGTACCACCGCCAGGGTGTTATTCGCGAGCTTCCTGGCTGACCACCAGTTGAGTTCGTGAAGACGCTACCCCTTTTTCTTAATAGGAATAGTTTGTTACGCGTCATTTTACAAAGATTTGAATCTGTCTTGCCAAAAGCACTCTTGTGATTGCGTGCTTGAACACGCCAGCCCGCTTTCGGCTAATGGCGCCTCCCTCATTTTGCCTCACTGCACTTCCCAATGAATGTCCACACTCTTTCAACACCTGCGGCTCTGGCATAACCTATTCTATCTCTCGTTTATTGTGCATTAGCCTGGAAGCGTACAGATAGTATCTGGCTGCTTTATTAAATGATAGTCTTATGGAGATGTCGGCGCACCGCAGACAGTACCAACACCTTGCATTTTATTTAAATTATCGTTTATAAAAAAGGTACAGTTTGTTAGATAAAAAAGGCCTGTTGCGGGCACCCTTGGGTCCCTCAAACAACACACAGTACTGAGAAAAAAAAGGTACGGCACATCACGGAAGTATATATTATACAGTTAACAGACGTATCTTGCACCCCTTGTCTGTCATGCTCACATGTAGACGGTGTTTGCTAATACCGCTTTTTTTGTGTTTTTTTCTCTGTCCTTTTTGTTGTGAGAATCAACAGTTTAATAAGAAGGCCTGCGCTTTGGGATCTCGAGCCTACTTTTAACTGCAGCGAAGCCGCGCTGATTGTTGGGGCCTGAGGCCTGGTAGGGAAGAACGCAGCAGAAACATATGGCTGTGCTGCGGCAGTCGGTAACCACTTTGCGGCCTTGTTAACCCAAGTAATGGAACTTTTCGCTCAGTTTCCGAACTTTGAAGATTTCCACTTTCCCTTGTGACATTTCTTCAAAGTAGGCGGCATTCAAAGCTTCGCATTCTCGTCCGTAGCTTCCAATGCAATGGAATTGCACCTGGTACAATTCATACACATACATATATAAGTGAAAGCGTTGGTGTGCTTTCACAGCTCTTTTCACAGTTGTTGCTGGTACCTGCCTTTTAGTTTCTACCACATGACCTAAATAGCTTGCAGGTCGTGAAACATTCACAACTCTGTATTTTGACACGGTTGGTGCTGTTGGGTCGGTCATCCCCGATGGCGACACGAGTCGTAGTGGAGTAAAAAGATCAAATTTGTTGTGGGTGCATGGCACACAGAAGCAAGCAAGTTCGTCCTAAAACGAATTCAGAGTATCTCCAGTCTAGAGGGCAGTGTTGGCGAGAAGCAGATACCACTGATTCCTAGAAATATCCAACGCGCTTCACGGAGCAGCAGAACTAGAGATGTCGCAGACCCGCTGAGGTTCGAGGTCGGGTGCATAATGCGAAAGCATTAGCTGTCCCATGGAGCGAAGCCGGCGTTTATAGCCTCCAGCACGTCTGTCGAAAAGAAAAAAAAAGGCGCTCGGGAGCTGGAATTTTTTTTTGGCTGCGACGCGATCACATTAGATGGTTTTTGTCCCCGGAAGCCGGCTGGGCCCTCAGAGTCCAAGCGGACGCGCCTCAGAAATAAAACACAAAAGAAAAGCGCAGCAACGCAGGTGCATCGTCATGGAAGCCGTGGAGCCGGAGGGGGCGCCGCGCCTGCGCACTGGGGGAGCGTGATGTCACCGCCGGCGTGCCGTGTGCAAAAGGAAGACGTGGCGCGCTGCTTGTAGGAATGCGCTCGCGTTCCTACATGTAAGCAGTCTTAAGAGTCTCTGCCGAATTTTTTTCGAACTTCTAACGAAAAAGTTCAAAAAACATTTCGACTAGAGCTTAACATTTTTGCGCTAGCACATAGAAAATTTGAAGACGCAGGCAGATGCCACCTTGCGGAGAAAAGTACAATATTTGTAGGGTTTTGTTCTTTCATTATTTCGCATTAATAAGCTAGCTAGAGGCATTAAAATAACATGCCTTTGTTGTCATGTGTAAACCGTTACTAATCATTGTATAAATATAATACTCTTTAAACCAATCGTTTCCCCTGAGTTGACGTTTTTGTAGACGTTGGGCGAACACTTTACAAAGTCGGACTTCGTCTAATTTCGCTAAAGAAGTTCAAGGTTCGCCGAACCAGCCGAACCTCAGGAAACTCGACAAATGTTGCGGGCTATCCCTATACTTTGTTTCAGAGTCCAGGCGCAGCCGATCGGGGCCAATCAAACCGTGTCAAAGCACGCCATCACTTGGTGTTCGTCATGTTTCTGCATGTCTTCTATCATCGCTGAACCAATCATAGACAGCCAAGGCCCCAGGGACTTGCGGCGCTGGCAGCATAGCTTGATCGGTTCCATTGGCCCGTAGCGCCTGCTGCGTCTTTACGTGTGTCTCCCCTCGTGCGGGAAGCCCATGCAATTTTCAAAGCTTACCTAGGCCTACCTTCGCGCGCATGCTGCACGCATGCTTGCACGCATGGGCGTGGGCGCCATGCTTGTAATTGTCTATGGTAGCAATCTCTACTTGCCACCAGCGCGACCTACGTGCCCACGCGAGACTCGATCAGATCGGCACGAGCGCTGTGGAGAAGAGCGGCTCTACCCGCGCACACGCCCCGCGTCATCTAAAGCAGGGAACACATGAGCGGTAAAAACGAGCGCCGCGCACGCCGATTCCCATAGAAACAGCCCAGGACGCTGTGACGCGGACCTATGTCAAGCTGCCAGGTCGCAGCGAGCGCGCAAGTTTGCCGTTGAGACTGCCGCGTGGCGTCCGTTTTTTGTCAAAGCTTCCTCCGGCCATTGCCACTTCCAGTCGGCCATCCAGGCAGCACAATGAGCGCACCGTACTGTGGTGGCAGTGCTTTCACTGCGGTCGTGCTGGCTTGAAGGCTTGAAGGACCCCCCCCCCCCCTTGAGGCGAGTACCCAGGTCCTGGAGGGCTTTACTCACCCGCAATTTCGGTGGCCGGGCTTACCTGTGCTCCAGCTGGGCCTGAAACCGCGAGCACGGCGGAGCAAACAAAAAACCTGCCGATTCTGGTTGTTTTTAGCTCGCCCAGCGATCCTGTTTCTTTCACACTGAGGCCCGCTCAGACGCTGCAGACTAACTTAGGAGAGGCCCTGCAGCGACGTTTTTGCTGTTGTTAATTTTGCACCGAACCTGAGCGCACTAGAACGTAGTAACTCAGAAAATTGAACTTTATCTTTTCTCGAAATTCGCTTTATTTTAAAAGTTATAGGCATGTTAGCGGTACAAAAGCAGGCAAAAAATAGCCTCCTTCACCGACGTCCAGCCGGTCCTCTGTCTCCCCTTTTTCCCGTGCCGGAGGGATTCCCCCTTGCACGCAGTATGAGTGAGAAATGTGGGGAGGGGAGGGCGAGGAAAGCCCGGGAACAGAGGCGGCTCTCTCTTCTCGGCTGAACGTCAGGACCAAAAACGACACGATTACCGTCACATGCTTCCCGTAACAAAAGGACACCACGGGGCGCCCCCACGTAGGAAGAGGAGCACGTTCGCGTCGTCCGTGAAAATATGACGCATCGTGATATTTAGTTTACGCCTCACACGTTGCCCGCTGGGTTTGCCCGAACCACAAGAGACGCGGAAACCGCAAAAAAGGTAGAACGCTTTCAGGGCCGCCGACGCGCAAAAAAAAAAAGTTTTCTTTTTATGCTATAGAGCTTTCCAAAAAGAGCCAGTGGCCGGTGCCATCTTGGGAGTTCGTGCGTATGGCGCGTGCTTTGCTCGCTCTCGAAGCGACAGGCACGCACGTGCTGAAGCTGTGGAGATCGCACGCTGGGCCGTGATTTTGTAAACATTAGGAAAAGATCTATACTATGTTTCACACCTTATGATGTACCGCAGGAAGGCACCTGACGCAGGCTCCCTGCTCTGCGGGCACATCCTCGGCGGCACAAGCTCTCAGTGACTTAAGAGCGGCTGCCAACGCTATGAGCTCGTGCTGCCAGCCTTCGCTGCGGTACAACATAAAAGAGTGAAACGAAGTATAGGAGATAAAATGGCATATCAAGACTGACTACAAAAAAAAAAATTGTTTCACACTATAGAGTTGCGTAAGCGCTTTTTTATAAAAAATAGAAATACGCGGCCCATTTTAAAGTTCCCGCACGCTGCATAGCGGTATGTAGTGTACCGCAAGGTGTCAGGAGCGGTCAGAAGGGAGGCATCGCCGGAAGTCAAAGCGAAGTTGATATCCCCTCCTCGTGCTTACCGCGAATGCGTGCAATATATTTTTTTAATATGTTTTGTTGTTATTCTGCGCATCTCCATGAGCGATCCAAGCGAGACAAGGGTTTTATTTGATTTTTATCGCCTAATGTTGCTGTAAAGGCAGAAGAGAGTCAGTGAGTTGGCGTGATCAGCTGCAATGCTTAGAAAGGTGCTGTGTGAGGGGACTGTCCCGGTGACACCAGCTTAGCTGAAGAAGAGATCTCACTGCATGCATTTCCGAGAGACGCACACAGAGATGAGCCGGTGGCTGGTTGCGGTTCCCCGCAAGGACAGCTATTGGAATCCGTGGGTAAGCAGTGGATTATGCTCCCGATGCGCTGAAAGTGATTGAAGGTCACAACCCTCGGCAGAAGTTATAAAACTCACAGGTACTCTGCCAGGTGAGATCTCGACGCGAGAACCTCACCTGCAGTCCTGTGAGTTTCCTGCCGCTGTCTCCCTGCAGCCAGCGGCACTTTCAAGAGGCTTGAGTCCAGGCATCACGACTGCATCGGCTGCATGTGCACCTAGTAGGCTAAGTTCTACTCATGTACTCATGTTCTAGACAAAACACGTACTTTATGCTCGACGTTTACTTGGTACTTGGTACACTCACCAGTTCGTATTCTTTAGGCAGCGGCATCTTCAGCCTGGAGAGCATCCGATGATTCAACGACCCCGGTGTCTGATCCTTCACGCACAATGCGATCGGGCGTGTCGTACGCTAGCTTAATCCTAATTTCTGCAAACGATTCTCAAGAATTTTCTTCGAAACTTGATACGCTTGTTTTGTGCCCAGTATAGCTATGTATCATCGGACTGATGGCATGCGCTCATGCACTGGCTTGTGCCTCGCAACGCTTTCATCATTGGCCAGCCATCACGTCGATCCACTGAATCTTCGTCCTTAGCCGCTTTTTACAGCACGCAAGCTAACCAACGGTGCAGCCGATAAAAAAATACTAGTGGAACTGAGCGCTACGTTTTCTACGATCGCGCGAATGGAAAAGACCCGAAATAATAAAAAAAGAAGTCTTAGGCACGGTTGTGTGAGCGCACGAGCAGTGCGACCTCGCGTGACTTCCGGCGAACATACTGTTGAGTGACGTAGGTCGATGACTCCTTCCTGACCGCCCCGATACTTTGTTACGTCACGGGGGCAGTGGCGGGCACTTTGAATTTTTTTGGCGTGTCAGAGCAATACCACCTAGAACACAAGGCCTGCGCGTTTCCTCCTCTAAACGTCATCACTAGTAGATCCCCTCAGCGCCCCCTAGCTAGCCCGGATGAGCACCGTCGTCTGCTACATCGTCTGCGACGTCGTCTGCTCCGTCGCCTGCTTCAATGGTTTGCGTAGCAGATAATGAAACAGATGCTCACGCCGAGTGTCTGTTGCTATGGCATACGATGAAGTTAGACGTTCACGTGGAGCGTCAAATGCGTGAGTGAAATTGCCTTACTGCTTTGCGAAGGGCTGCAAAGCCCTTCGCTGGACGCTGGATGCTAGCAGTGGACGCCATTTTCGAGGGAAATTTTTATACTCCGGGTCGCTGCTTTGAAGCGTTCTTCCGCAGAACGAGCGCGCGCGCTCGAAATGCCCGTCTCAAAGCCAGGAGCGCGTGCTAGCTCGCGCTCCTGGCCGAGAGAGTGTTCGCGTGCACGTTGCAAATGAACTGGAAGCTCGCTATCTGCTCGCGCTCAGCAGTCACGCACACAGCTGTGGCCGCAAGTGAATGCGACGCAGTTGGGACGCGGCCCATACTCTCGTCAAGCTTCAGCCTGTTTGCCGCTTGGGGCGGGTCGGGGATCTACTAACGAAACGTCATGCGCAGGCCTTGTATTCTAGGTGGTATTGGTCAGAGGCCCTTTCAGATCGAGTGCCCTGAAACATCTTAATATCTCTTACGACCAGAGCACACACTGGCGCCATCTATTGGGTAGCAGTGGAAACTTGGCGGTCCCGAATATTTTCTATTTCTCTTGCGCGTTGCACTTTTTTTTTCTTGTTGTTTTTTTGCTCGAAAAGTTTTTGTCAACGTTATAAACGAGTTTTTTTCATAGGTATTACGCACATTTGGAACTTTCGCGAAACCTTCGTCGAAAACCTTCGCTCTTGTGAAATGCAGTTCCAGGGTCACCGCATAGATGGCGCAAGCGTACGATTGTGTTCTCTCGTCCTAAGAAATCTTAAGAGGTTTTAAGGCACTCGGTTCTAAGGAATCGTAAGTGTGTGAACGGGCCTTGACTGTTGTAGAACTACCTCAGTTGTAAGTCCTGAAGCATTGCGAGTCGGATCTTCTCATTTTTTACAATCGAACGTAAAAAAAAATGCATAGGATTAGCAGCTTTTTACTGAGTCATTTTAAAGTGCACTGCGTATTCCGTTACTTTTCGTTTTTCAAAAATGATATTAAATAAAAAATCTCGCAGCAGTGAACATACGAAAAGCCAGACCCAACTAGGGACTTACCTGGTTATTGGAGAAAAGGCCGCTTTAAGGCAAGTGACGAAAATATTTTTTTTCTTGTACTGATGAATTTAATTAAAATGAACCTTCGGAAGCGCCGTCGTAAGCTCAAGGTCGGACCTTGAAACACCACTAACGCATGTCTCCAGACAAAAAAAAAAAAATAAAATCATGAAGTAAAAAGAAAAAAAGAGAAAGAGAGAGAGATTTCTATTACTAACTAGTTCGTTAAATAACATATTAAAGTAAAAGCGGATGTCGGTTGCTGAAACGATGAAGTGCTTGTAGTCATTGCAGTTTTCGATCAGGGCTTAATGTCCTGAAATTTCGGGAATCTTGCATCTTACCTTCAAACTTTAAAAAAAAAAAAAAGACAGGAGTTTGCGTTTGGGAAAACAAGTTTTACGTTGTTCGGTACCGGTATGCCCTTTCTTGCAGCCAGGTGGTTCAATATTCATCGCATCCGATCACTCGACACGTATAAGTGCGACTATTAACTCAAAGGCTACGGACACAAGGAAACACGAACAAACATCAAACGGAAGGCATTCCGACCTTTATCAGAAATACAGTACACGAACACGCTGTCACGGGAAGACAGTATACCACACACGTGCTAGCAGGACAAACAAACAATTCCAAGAAGCACCGATGAATGTTTCATTTCGTACTTGTAGCTTAACTTAAGGCAAGCGAATGTACAGACGCTGCTGCGTTGGCCATGCGGTCGGACGGCATCGTGTGTCCTGCAGCAGGGATAGCACGGGACTCTAGAAGAACACACTTACTGGATACGGGAAAACAGTCGTAGTAGTTCGTTTTTCCAACCCATTTGGTCAAAGCGACTCCAGTGGCGCGCGAGATCGCCGCCATTTGTACTCCTTCTGCGTCGCAGGACCTCCGAGGGTGGCGTGACTACCACAAAATGTCTACAAGGGACAGCCATTGAAGCGAATGGATCGTTGCGCACGAAGCGGACAGGTAAATGGTGGGCTTGAGTGTAGAGAACCTACACAACGGTGGAAGAGAGGGGTGTCTGAACGAGGCCACCCAAGGCGGCAAACACCTTCTCGGGCTTCGCGCATCTCACAGCAGGGGCACTGTCAGATGAGGGGACATCGGGGACCTCTAGAGACTTCGCGCAGCCGCGGTCGCGCGGCCTTGTAAACATGCGTGCGAATAAGGACGGTTCCTGCAGCGGCTCTCGCCGACCTCCTATGTCCACTAAGATGCCCCTAGAAACGTTGCGCCATCTCACGTCATTTGCCAGAAATGCGTGCGAACCTTCGCCCACTTGCTGCTTGGCGAGGCGGCGCCGTGCAGACACTCTCTCTTCTTTTACCGTGACCCAGACGCGCGTCTGATGACTTTCATCCAGGCTCCCTAACCGTAGCGTTTCGCCGTTCAGGGTGACGGAAGCAGAACAGTCCAGTCACGATGACTGCATGCTGAACCGAGCATAACCCGGCATGCGATCGTGGTAGTCTCTGACGCACCTTTCGTGGAGGTTGGTGTCACCCTGTCGTCGTTTTAAAACAGAAAAAAAAGACGATGCCGCAAAACACACGCACACACACACACAGGGGGCAGTCACTTCACTGACTTCTCCGTTATTCACTACCAAATTTACTTCTAAAACAAAGGGGCAATGGTATAGGGTCGGCATAAAAGCAGATAGCAGCAGCAGGGGTAGCAGCAAACGAACGGATGAACGGCGATTGCTCGATGCAGTCTTTTGTACAGTCGCGGCACTTGCACCGGGGTTGCCGTCACCGGCGGCACACAGTCTGCCGGCCGACGTGGCCAGTTGGAAGCTGACTCTACAGCGGCGTGTGGCCTCTTCTCGATGATCGCCCTCACGGCGGAAACGCTAAGTCACTTTGGGCAGCGCGCATGTAGTCAAACCAAGTGCGTTCTCGACGCCGCACGAATATATTTCGTTTAATCTTTTTATTTATTTTTTTGACTTGAGTGTAAGTGAGGTACTTGTGCGTCGTCCGTAAACATTAAAGCCAAGGTCACAGTGCTACGCAGTCTGAGGCGTTTCTGTTTTTCTTGCACGGCGGTTATACAAAGAATCTCTGCAGACATGTTTGGAGCATACATATGTGGGAAGCCAGCATGCTACGAACATGCTCAAGACGTGTTTACGGACAATTTTGCCATCCTGTGTGCAGACCGTGTCTGTTGAATGAGCAGTGTGACTACGGCTTTAGGTTGGGCAATTTTACGACCGATTCGCTCGAAATGAACCAGCGAAAATATCGTCTATGGCAGACTCGAGGAAAGCGTTGGCAAGCTTAGCTGAACCGTCGATACCACATGGATCTCTTCTCGCGCGATAGTCGAAATAAAATATATATATACTATATATATATATTTTTTTTTTCTTGACGAGACTGTTTTTATGCAGGATTCCCACTCTTTTTGGGTAAGCCGAGCTTGCTGGTGCGTAAGAATAACGTTTTGAAATAGTCGTCTCGGTATCATCGATGTTAATCTTGCGAGTCGCTTTGAAATGTACTGTACTAATTTTTCTTGTCCTGTCGAAGCTCAGCATTTATTCCATCCCCGCTTACTGTATTTATCGCCAATCTGCCTCCGTTCGCTCTCAGATAGCAATCAAACCCTACCAAAGAGCATTCTCGTGAGTCAAGACAGTTTTGTATGGTCTGTCTGTTACAACGTAAAAACTGCAGAATAAGTTCCGTTCCCCGAATCCCAAAGGGTAACTTGCATCGGTACGCCCCTCAGTACAAACGCGCCATTTTTATGACGTCACTTAGAGGAAGAAACATCAGCGAGCGCTCCCTTTTCTTAAGAACTACAGGGCTAACGCCAACCCCCCCCCCTTTTTTCCCCTCCTAAAAAAAAAGTCTAACGCGTTGTTTTGTTTTTTGCGTTAAGCATTAAACAGAGAATCTTTCTTCTTCTTTTTTTGCTTTCCTTTTTGTGGACGGAGCTGATCTTACGCTTTATATGTTGTACGGCGTGCAAGTTTGTCTGCTCCTTCCGCTCATCGTGTGTTTGTTTCCCTGCGACCTCAATCAAGAGTGTCACGAGCCTGGCTGCCTCGTCGTCGTGCGTTATCCACGTGTTCTTGATGTCCTTTGAATGGCGTGTCCCTCTTTGCGTTCCGGTGCGCCGAAGACGCAGTTTAGAACACTTGCTCGCCGTATAACCCTATAGGAAGTCCACACGATCAGATATGGCCTTTAAGTGTGACGTGCACTGAACCACGATATTTCTTAAGTTCATCGCAGTGTCCGAGAGTTAAAAAAAATCGTAGCATGAACAAGCAAAAGTGAAGCAAGACGAATATATGAAACACTCAAAGTCTGCCCTCTTGAGGACGATAACACACACACGCGCGCGCACACACACACACACGATGTTTAACGCTTCCACAAGACATACCATGCGTCCAGCTCAACAACCCAACAGCCAACGAAAAAATAAAACAAATCCGCACACTATCTCACGAGTCGTATGCAGCGCATTAGAGGCAGAGGTGCGAGGGCGTGCAGCTCTCCAAATTGCATGTTCCTACGATAAATTTCGCGTAGACAGAATATTCTACGCGGTGGTGGCTGTGCAACCAGCAACGTTCGACATGACTTCAAATGGAGTGTGCAGCATGAAACCGCTGAGACACCTCTCGAACCTAAAACTTGGCGATCCTTAATTCACCACACGCTATAGGAACATTCGAAAACGCCAGCAAAAACGGTTCAAGGCATCCATTGAATAAATTCCTGTCTTGTAGTGTGTTTGACGAAGAACGATCGCATCAACTAACGATGAATAGTCTCAGACGGGCACCTGCTTACGCAGTTTCGCTTACTGACGGCTTAAAAATAAACACTCCGCCAGAGGACGCAACAACATCTAGTAGTCTCTGTCGCGCTCTTTTAGTCACTACTAAGTGTATTACGGTATTTTGCAATGTGTAACGCGCAACTATAAGAACTCGAAATTTGGGAAACAGGAATGTGTACCTTGTGTATCTGTCCTGAAGTGTCTTACGGCTATGTTCCTAACAGAAGCACGAACCGAGAACGTAATTTTAACTTTCTAGCCGCTCTACTAGAACCTTCTCTAAAAATTCAAAAGGGTACTTTATGGTTCGAGAATAAGAAGCGAACTTTTGTAACATTCTGGGGTGTATAATGTACACTATATACATATCAAAATACGGTAGATTGTTCTCTGACGCGTGTGAGCCATTACTCGCACTATTCGTAAATCAACGGCTATCCAGTAGCAGCAGTTCGTGGCCATATGTTTACGAAGCAGTAGGAGGAAATTTCGAACCGTTTGCAAAGTTCGCTGCCCACCCCTGTAACATACAGAATAAGCCACTCTTGACACCCCCCCCCCCCTCCCTGGATCTTTCCCCCGTCCCCCTTCCAGACTAGGAATCCTAAAATTCCAGTGAGAAGACACGCAAGAGGGCCCCTAGAAACATTACTCCTCCACATAATTCGGACTTCGAAACTTCTCTCAACAAACCGATGCAAAAATGGGAATAGATACTGGTTAGCACCATTAGGGAAACGGTCCCAAGTAATGTGAAAAGCCGTGGAACCAAGTGACGAGATCCCGAACATTCGCTCAACTACCCGAGCAGCACAAGAGGTGGAGCCCACCTCTTGCGCTACTTGGATAAGAGCAAATAAATCCTTGTTCTTCTAATGTGGAAAGGCTAAAACATTTTAAGTGACTGAAAAGTCCGGAACGTGGGCTGCCTGGCTGTTGCTGTGTAGCGTCCGTCTGAACAGAGTTGCGTCTCTGGTTGGTCACCTTTCGCCGAAGAAAACAATCGGGGTCGTTCGCTCGCTTTGGCCAAGAGCCAGTTCGAACTTTTTAACCACCGATACTACATGACCATGAAAGCGCGATACCTCCCGTCTTTGTCCCTGGCTCGGCAGATAAAAAAAAAAAAAAAGAGATCGTGGATCCATACTTTAAGTATATAGCAGGGAAATACGCACGGAGACATTTCTAAGAATCTAGGCATACGAGTGCATGATACCGGGACGTTGAGAGAAAAAGTGACTGCGGGGATACCGTGACTGCGGGGAAATATGAAAATATCGAATATTACTTTCGTCGAGTTGCTTTTAAGCACTACATTTTTTTAAAAATGGGTTGACCATTCGGCTTCTTGATATCGCTATCTATTTTTATTAACCCACTTCGTATGTCTTTCAAATACGCTCAAACACTGAGCGGTACTCAAGGTGCGCGATAAGTTTCTCTTCGGTGGGTGCTGTTCAGACATGAACGGTACTGATTACGAGTAATTAAATTACTTGTAATCGATTTCTTTTTAAATTTCGTACTAACTTGAATAGATTTATTAGCAAGTAATCGCAAGAGTATTTAGATTACTTTTGGAAGTACTAAAATTACTAGCAACAGTACCTTTCCCTCCCCCTTTTAATGCCGTCCTCTGTTTCTACAAGTTTCCTACTAAGGTATTCTCGAATCAAGTCTTCGACAGGAGGTTGGTTTACCAAAATTGCCACATAAAGACGATAAGTAGTTAATAATCCGGTGTTGCTAATCCAATATTAGACAGTATCAAAGACCCGTTTTCAAACCGGCAGAAATATCTCGCGTTTTGGAAATCTGAGGCAATCGGAAAAGTAACGATTACTTTTTTTCAGGTAACGGCCAATTACTTTTATTTTCAAGTAATCTAATTGAATACTTCTTAACCGAGTGATTGCAATTGTAATCAATTACTTTTTTCGAGTGACGTGTACAAGACTGCTGCTGTTACGATGCCACACGAAGCAGTCGGCAGCTATGTTCAGCTGACTTCTCAGAAAAGTCATCATATATCAAAGGCATTTTCGAACGACAAACATTTAAGACGCGCCAAAGCAATTTAAGAAATCGTATACGCCACCCCTTCCGGTGCCACCGTTAACTAGCTTTCGCCCTGTGCGCCTTGGAATCGTCCCTGCGATGCTGTGTAAGCGGAACAAGCTGTGCTGGTAAGCTGAAAGTCCTATAATCAAACATAAAGTAGATATCATTCTTCTTTTTGTAGAAACCTGCGTTCTACACAGATTCTGTGGTCAAACATTGGGTGCAATTTACGAGGAACCGTACAATTAACCCGATGACTGTGCCGCCAAATGCTTTATGGATCACAGGCTTGTCTGGATACAAAGTACTGGCATGCGCTGACGTCCTTCTGAGATGCCAAATCACTGCGTGATGCGTAAGACGAACAGTTAGTTGTATGCGAGGACATCACGCCTTCAGTTCTCCGCAATAAGGGATACCTCTCTCGAGTTACGCAAGCGTCCCAGGTCTTGAGAAGACGTGGTCCTTCAACGATGAACGTTATCGCAAACAATGCCTGATATAATTCGAGGGTTCCAGTTATTATCCCTGATAGTGTTCGCATTTAATAGTCTCCTTTTCGTGTCGGGATTTCTCCGGGCGACTATCTACTCGCCCCGATTTAACTGGAGGTGGTCTTCCTAACCGGCTTCTTGCGTGGACTGGATTGGCATCTCAAAAGTACGTAATTGGAATTTCTAAGCGACTGCTCAAACCTCCAGACAACACAAATAGTTCAGGCATCTCGAAAAAATAAAGGCGAAGTTTTCTTTATGGCGGCGCTGGATGAGGATGAAGCTGACTGGGAAATCCGTAAATGTGCGCAAACAACGTGTCGCTAATTCAGCCATGACGACATGACGCCACCATGTCCTCGACGGAATTACCCTTGCACGAGCTAGGAATAAACTGGGCACGGGCACTGTAAGACTCATGTCTGAGTTGCTTACTTCGCTCGATCGAAAACCATGTACATCACGTGATGTCTCGGTTAATATGGACACGCCCGTTGCCCCCAAAAATCGTCCGTAATATGAGTTGTCCATAATAACAAGACAAAAATGCACGTATTTTCCCAGTTTGACCCCGAAAATGGTGTCCATATAGCGGGGTATTCATTATAAGAGGGTCTATATTAACAAGACATAACTCTAATCATAAAAAAATCCCAAAACGCGCGCCAACCGCAATTCCTGTAACGCCATCCCCTTCACGCAGACAAATGCACGGTCCTAGCGAAACCACATATCGCAACACTGTACACGTGGTGTATTCCCCTTCCTCCAGCGGAACTCAAGGGCACCATCGGGCGTATAAATTTTATGCCGCTCGTATGCTCATACACACATCTTCCAAGGAGCGCAGAAACGCCTCGGGGCCACATTTTGGTCACGGGTGTTCGTAACCGTTCGATCTCGTTTACGTACACCGTTTCGTTCTGATATTCATAGCGAAGGAGAGGAAATTTAAGGGCAACCCTGCGAGCGGAAAACAGCGCACTTGATGTCAGCAATTTTCCCCTAAAATAAAAATAGAGGATGGCGCCCAGATTTTCAACGACAAAGCAACGAACTAGCAACACGTTCAGAGACAATCTCACGCTATAATGAGAATATGCACAAATCGCTAATTCGGGAAAGAAATCCGAGACCTTGGCAAGGTCTTAGATTTATTTCCCGTATTATACTCACAGGGCGGTTTCACGTACGCCCTGTTCCGGCCAGTTCCGAAAAGCAAATCTCCCGCCCTGCTGGTGAGTACATCCGAGTCCCAGCCGATGCTTCTTTCTGCTGCAGAGTACTGCGATCGAAGCAGTCGATAACGTTGCCAATAAACTTGGACTGAGCTAAAATAAAACACTGCCTCCAAGCCCCGGAAAACGTTGGGTGATGGATGCTGGGGCTCACACGAGATGTCGCGCGAGACGTATGTCACGTTACACCCTTTTATACATATTCTACTCGTGTGTGTTCCCCTTATTTATTTTTTTCTTTTTCTTACTCTACGAAACAAATAGCAACTCGACATGATGCAAGGTCCCTGTAGACAACAGCTGGGATAACCCAAAGAACGAACCCTCGTCCGGAAACGCCGGGCGAGACTTCAAAGAGACGATCGGGAACAACGGAGACAGACAGACACCGCGCCGTGGTCCAAGCCGACGCAACGGCAGAAACGAAAACCTGCCGAGGAGCCGGTCACGGTCCCGGCGACGCAGTGGCTTGGGCTAGTTTCTTCCGCTACGGCATCTGAAACGAGACAACACAGAGAAGTCATCAGCACGATCGAACTGCAACACTGCAGGTATAAAACAAACGATTATGCTTCGTTCCACCTTCCGTCCGGATGCAGCCGTCGTTGATGGGACCGATCAACGACGGCCGGAGGCAGGGTGAGGTTAATTTCGTAGACCTTTATGCATTGACATAACACCTTTACGGATTAAAGGTAGTTATCATTTAGTCATGTAACATGAGGGGTTTTCTTAGGGCCGCGTGAGCTCAGAAGCAACGACTTGCGCTTAACAAACGCGTCGCCTCTCTTCTTGAATATGAGGTGAGAACAGCGATGTTTCCCTCATGTGCGTTCTGGCTACCTTGTCTGCACGAACTTGTCTAACAATCCCACAATATCCTACACTCGGTGATAGCTTCTTGTGTCAATGCACTTGAGGCTGTGGGCAACCCTGCTTTTGGGCATCTTGAGCGCTGATCAAAGCTGCGCGTGCGGACCCTTCGCTGCTTCCGAAGTGCCACAGAACGTTACGTCCCTGAACTCAAGCACTGCGATGAGCTCGCGGCATTGCGTGAATGGGTTAAAATGTGGGAATTCTCTCGACAGGTTAACGGAAGAGACATGAGAGAAGGTCTTGAGTCGATAAACCTCGCCCAACTGTTGCGATATTAAGATTATAACGCTTAGTGGCTGCCTTTATCGCCGCAAGTTCCGCCGCCGTTCAGAATGTCGCTATGGCTTAGTTTTGCCAAAATTGTCACTTTTTCGTAGATGCCGGAAAAGGAAGAGAGCAACGTCCTAAACTCGCCTCTATGAGTAGAAAGCGTCTGTGCGAGTAGAAAGTGAATATGATTGCTAGACGAATATTCTACGCAATATTGGATCTTATTTCTTACGAAGGATGCACCCATCGTGGTTAGCTTGGGTAGAATAATCTCAATAAAATCACGGGGCATCTCTTTTAGAATCATAATGACATCCGTATGGCGGTCTTTACTCGTATTTTTTTCTTTTCTTCAGTGGGTTGTATTTAGACTGGGTTTTTATGTCGAAAGCCAAGTCGAAACGTTTCGCGATCCCAATGGGGTCGACTAGGAAATGGAAGCCCAAGCGAGTGTGCCAGTGTGGGTGCTCATGTGTAACCCCAAAACATGTGCGTAGGGCTTGCATCTGGTAAGCCGCGGTAACACTGCTAATACATCATGCAAAAGACAGTCTTTAGAGACACTCTCGGAGGCTTACTGCTTCTTCGTAGGACGGGTCCAGTAACATTGGTCGGACAAAAAATTATCTGCAGACATGACGGAATTATCTGCGGACGGGCCTTAAACAATGCTCGAAGCACGTTTTCTTCACACATGCGTATGCTTGAAACATGTGTGCAGGCAGTTTTTTGGTACGATGTATTTATTATTAGCCGTGCGACGGCGGCCTTAAAGCGGAGTTGTCCCTATCTCAAATACTCTACTCAAGATACAGTATTTCAAATACTTTTTGAAGTATCTTGTTATCTTGCATATACTTTTGATCGAGTGTATTTGATACTATGTTTTAATTACATTTTTGAGTATCTTGTACTCATTATCTCAAATCCATTTTTTCACATTCCACCCTTTTCCGAGTTTTTCGGTAGGAAGTGCCGTGGGCGTAGCAAAACGAAACGTGAACATTCTTTCGGGCAACCAAATCCTGTTGCTAGCCCCGATAAGCTACAATAACTTAGATTGAGCTCGTGAACAAAAAAAATCGCTTTTGTGCCGATTGTGATTCATATTTTACCCCAAATGTTCGTACAATAAAGGTTCTCCCTCGCCTTCTCAAAGGCGCCTTTTGTTTCCTAGAGTTTCCCAAATAAAGACCTTAAGCAAAGGGGTTGTTTTACGGAAGTGAAGAGTGCCAGATTGAGGCGCAACGCAGAACGGAAAACGACCCACGACAACAATGCAGACTTCGTGTCAAGAAAATAACAAATATAAGAAAATGAGAAGTGGACACAGAAAGAAGACACTTTTTTTTGCTTGTTTTATCTTTGAACCCGCTACGACTTAGCTAGGACAAAACATGTTTTTTTGTTGTCTTTTGTTGTCAATTCAACACTTATTGTTCCCGCGAACACTGTCTGTAAGCGAATATTGATAAGCAGAAAACCGGACAGGAAACAGGCTACGAGCAGGATGACCTCTCAAAATGCCAACAAAACGTTCCCCAACGTTAAGTGCCTTTCTGAACGCAACCTACTTGAACAAGGTGCGACCAGTGCCGTGGCTATTGTGTGGGCTCTCTTTATTATCCATTCCCTCATTTCCGTATCTCAAGTACGTTTATAGTGAACTCCCCATATAGGGAATATAGACTAGTTATACGACGGCGTGGTGCGAAGCAGGACGTGATATTCAGCGATGACAAAATAGCTAGAGCGACCTCTTTTTTTCTTTTTTTGTCCCAGAAATATTCTGTAACATGTCTCAGTGATATCCTGCTCCTTATACCTGGACTGCATAGAATAGCCCTACAATGTTCTTTTTTGTTCGTTTTTTCGTTTTGTTCGTGTCTAACCCAGGTGCATTTTAACGTTAAACAAATTGACAAGTTTATAAAAAAATAAGAGAAGTCGCGTTGGGCCCCAGCGCGGACCAACGACGATAGACAGAGTCACGCACAGATCCCACAGACCAACCAAAAAGCCTCCTCCTCTATTCGTCTATAGACCTGGGCGCCTGACAGCAGGACGCGATCTTTCTCAAACGATCGTTAGTTGATCCGATCAGGCCTCGTACATCGACCTTGCGGCGCATCCGCCCGCTGGCTGACACAAAACACCGTGAGACTCCGAGGCGGCCGCATCCGCTCGGTAACACTACAAAAAACTACTCTCATATTATAAAGCCACCTTCTCGAAAGCTGTCCCACTCATCATGATAAAAGACGAAGGTCCCGTCCTACCTTGGCCGTATCTAGAACCTTATTTTGCATATGTGTTCGTGAAGACAGCAATCTGCAAGTGAAATGCAAGCTATGCCTCCCCAAGACGAAGATGCTCTCCATGTGCAAAGCTTGAAATCACAATATCCGGAAGCACCTGAATGTACGCTTGAATTTTTATTCTTTCTTTCAGCTCTACATGTACAATTGTTTAATGTTACCTCAAATCACTTGCATTCCTGACAACTCGTTTGTGTATTTCTTTCGCGCTAACTGCAATGAAGATAAAGAACCCAATGAGTTTAGTATTGCATTTGGCCATTGTACTGCTTTCTGTCAGGGTAAACCGAAATTATGCGGTGATGTCTTCCTGCGCAAACAATAACGGATATCCGACGAGCAGTTTGAGAATCAGCTTCTGTTGCGTGCTAATAAACCATTCTGTTAAACCAGATTTGCGCAACTGTATAATTTTGTTTGTCACTGACGTCGAAAGAAATTACGCAATGCGCGAGTATCTTCAAAAGTGAGCGAATTAAATTTCTCACTATTTGTACTCTACTCAAGATACATTACAGAGAAAGTAACTTGGGTAGTATTTTAAATACTTTATGAAGCATTATCTCAAATACTTTTGTGGAGTATTTTGTCCAACACTGCTTTAAAGTGCGTCCCGCAACACGGAAAATGATACGCTGAGTCACAGTGGCGCAGCACCTGTGTCCGCGTGCTTCTCATCAGTGATGTGCGTAGTTTTAGCTTCTCGTCACGAGGTGGGGAACGTCGCTCCTTCGTTCTAGAGTGCCTTCATACACACGCGCGCTTTTGCTTGAGCACTTGAGTGGTGACATCTCAGCCATTTTCACGCCCAATCGTTTTTTTATGCATTTTGGAAGTGCGCGCAATAATGTCCCTCAGCTCGAGTAGCGCACAGCTTTAGCTAATGCATAGACGCCATTTTATCGCCCAAGTCACGCACCGAGTGCGCGAGAGCGTCACGCGCTGGCACATTCAGTGCAACAATGGATGTCTTCACCCTGGAGACAGACAGACATGTAGGCACCCTACTTCGTTCCGGCTTACGTTGTCCAAAACCGCAGAATAATATCTCGATGCCTTGATCAAGAGAATGCAGGTTGGACCCCTTAATGATGTGGTCTGACGACGCTTAACTTTATGGGGGCCCCACAAACAGCTTGAAACGTAAGAATCCCGAGCATCTGTCGCTGGAAAGAGAGACCGTGAAATTACGAGAGGTTCTGGCTCGTACGTATTCTATCCGCGACGCGCAACGCCTGGCGAAAATTTATGCGCAAGAGCGGGTGATCGAAACGGCTGGTTTTAGACCCCGCGACGTTCTGCTGGGTCAGACTCCGCTGAACTTTTGTCACGTGGTTAGGAACGGCTGCACGATTCGGGCGGCACCTTTCTTTCTTATTTTTGTTTTTCCCGACCAGCGTTTTTAAGGTTTCGATGACACGAGTCAACTTGCCAGTAAAAGAGCTATCAAGAATAGAGCCTTAATAGACCATATGCTAAAAAGAAAAAGAAAAAAGAGAAGCGCCATCTAGTGTTACTTTTGATCCAGTCTCCGCCCTACCGGGGGTTCCCGTACCGATAGCTTCGCCCGAGATATGATGGTCCCGGCCAAGTGGGAGTCCGAGGTCTAAAATATGATAACGTGCTGCCAGTCCATTCCGAAACCTTTGCGCAGAGTCTTCCATAAAGACCGTTCGCTTGCCTGGATTGTCCAAATTATTGCTTCGTTGACGAGTCTCGCGACCTCGTTACTGACAACTCCTTTTCCACAGTCTTGCGCCCGCCATTACTTTCCTCCTTGCGCAGAAATTAAATAGCAACCGATTGAATGTATATCATCCTATTATCATTGAAACCGAGTTGAAAACAGATTTCCCTCGCTCAAAAAAGAAAGATGAAAAAGACCCTCCAACATGGCGGCTCAGAATGACGCGATGATGATGATAGTTGTCAGTAATTTTGCACATGTCCTATAATATGTATTACGATACATGCTCCATTTTGTTTGTCATGCTTCTGTTTAGGTCTGAACAAATACATCCTGTGATCAGCTCTGAGTCGCGTGACTGAAGCAGCTTACCAGAAGAAAATCCGTCCCGCAAGAAATGATATCGTCCGTATACACTTAAGCAAGAAGGGCATACGACGTCTCGCCTCTGTGTAAATTAAACAGGAGGAAGCGCGGAAGGAAAATAAATCTATGGTCGTCGGACGTGTGACGTCTCTGCAATATTACTGTTACATGTGCCGTCAAGATGTTGGATCGAATTTCGCTCTACGTCAGAATTGTCCCCTCTCTTTATACCGTCTTCTAATTATTCTGATTTTATATACTAAACCTTCTGATAGATTGTTAAAGCATGAAGGAGCATGCACCGAGCTGACACGCGCTGTACATGCAGCGTCTGCAGCACTAACTGCTCTAAAGTAAAGACCTATAAACAAAAGGCACTTTGCACGTGCGTTCCTCAGCGCTTTATTTTGGTTGTCTATACTTCGAATCCTTTACACTAATAAAGCGAGCGCCCACAGTGCGTGTGCCTACATTCCTACGATTCCTCGTGCCTGGTTAATGTAATAAAAAAAATTCTGAAAAAACAACAACAGTACAGTGGAGAAAAAACTTGCCTTTGTTTTTACTTCACTCGACGAACGCTTTAGAACGCGCAACGTCGGTGTCCGGCGTTTGTTTGGC
Source organism: Ixodes ricinus (assembly GCA_037355805.1). Lineage (NCBI taxonomy): Eukaryota > Metazoa > Arthropoda > Arachnida > Ixodida > Ixodidae > Ixodes > Ixodes ricinus. The sequence goes on along the minus strand of JAZHYW010040514.1, from coordinate 87,709 downwards.
GTTCAGTATCGAACAGTGCGGTGGAGACAAAGACAGCTAGCCTTGCGCCTACCCAGTAATTATTCCAAACCGAGCCGTGCGTTCCGACGTCCCCGCAAGCTCTCGCCTCCTCCTCTCCCACAGTTTCTGTCCGCATAAGCGACGCCCTGGCGTCTATCAAAATTCTCCTGTTTTCCATCATCTCTATATGTCAGGAAGGTGTGAGTGAGCATTGAAATCTTGTGTCGTGTTGTCCGTTATTGCATTTCTCCGTGCCTGGGTGTTTAAACGATCATGTTTCCTGTCCAACTCGCCGGCAGACTTCTTATAGTCACTGACAAGGCTAGAACGCCAGGGAGGAGCTTACTCGTGGAAATGGCGCGTGCTGGTGGAGTTACGGTGAGAGCAGAATTACATAAATGACGAGGACGAGGAGCTAACTGATCTTGATTTGATTTGAGCTGTCCCGCCTCGGGCGCGAACTTGTTACCTTCGACGGCGCTTCGACGTCTCGTGCACCTCGAGCGCGCGAGTGCAGCCAAAGCACGGTGGAAGGCACGGAGCTGCACGCTGGAGTCCCGGCGGTCGAAAGACACGACTTCCATTCACGGGGACACCCACAAAGACGCTCGTCGCCTCTCGTGCGCTTCTCGAGCCGCGCAGTCGCACTTCTTGTACATCGAACAAATGACGCGGTGTTTGCAGCAGACATCATCACAGAACGATCTCTGGACACGCCTCATGCATCTCAGAAGCATGTTCTCTTCATACATTTGTACGCTTCGAAGAGGTCCGTAGACAGTTTTTGAACGACCAATGTGACAGGACCGCCACACGAGGAAGAGACACGCCTCAGACGCTGTATGCAGGCTGCCTCTTGCACGACAATGTGAACGTAACAGCTTCCTCCGGCTCCGGCGTCCGCTGGCTCCTTTGTCGGTGACCGACTGAAGGCAATCTCGCCTTGTCTGATTTACAGCTCCTCGGTCGGAGAGGTCGTCTGGAACGGGACGACCTTGCCCTGACCTTGGCAGAGGCCAGATGGCTGGCCGCGAAGGCCGACGAAACCGCGGAGTGCGCGGGATGTTGTACGGGGCAAACAGGTTTTTGCCCCCCAGGAGCCGCCTGAGGAGGCATACAAAGAAAGGGGAGCCGCCCGTTGATGATCCCACCCCTGAGAGCCGGGCTAGAACGTTGCTGCAGCGCCTTTTACGACCTTGTGCGTTTGCCCCATCGGTCACGGAAGGAGCACGCTGGTTACATCCACGAGATCTCGCAACCGGCTCGTATGTTAGCGGGCCTGGCTTCATCCCCGCCCCTGCCTGTTTCGATCTGTACGAGTATTCGACCGGCGTGCGTTCGTGTATCCCTACTGCGTTATGCGCGGTAAAGGGCTCGTGCAACGATATTGGGTAAGAACGTTTCTCGCTTTACACAGGCTTACTGACCGAGAAGCTTTTTTTGTCGTCCCGTAATTTCAAGGATAAGAGCTGACGTTGTCTTTCGGTGTCTACCTCGCAAAACTTGACGACGACGTTGTGCGGATGGATGACCGGTGGCCGAGTGTTTTAGGGCACCGCAGCTCGGAGCCCGTGGAGTCAAAGCTCGCGCTGCAGAACTCAGGGATCCTGGGTTCGATCCCCTCCCTGCCCATTTAGATTTGAATGAGCATCGTACCGGCGTGCGGCCGCGTGTCACTACCAGAGGTCGGCATTTCTGGTTGAACTCGCTCGCAGCTGGCTCAAAATAAAAAAAGTTAAAAACTCACTCACCCTTACGGCCGTACTCACCTTCAAATCCTCGCTCATGAACTCACCGAACTCACGCCCCTCACCGAACTCCTGAACTCACCGATCTCACTTTCCTCGCCGAACTCATGAACTCACGCTTTTACCGAACTCATGAACTCACCGACCTAACAAACTCACGCCCCTCACCAAACTCATGAACTCACCAACCTCACAACCCTCGCCGAACTAATGAACTCACTGAACTCTCGAACCCCCGCCCCTCACCGAACTCATGAACCCACGCCCCTCACGGAAACTCAGGTACTCACGCCCCTGGCCGAACTCATGAACTCACCAACCTCACAAACTCACGAACCCACGTCCCTCACCGAACTCAGGACCTGACGGCCTTGACCAAACTCAAACTCACCAAACTCATGAACTCACCAACCTCACAAACTCACGGCCCTCGCCGAACTAATGAACTAACAGAACTCACAAACCCGCGTCCCTCACCGAACTCATGACTCACGCTTCTGACCGAACTCATGAACTCACCAACCTCACAAACTGACACCCCTCACCAGACTCAAACCCACGTCCCTCACCGAACTCCTTGAACTCAGGACCTGACGGCCTTGACCGAACTCATGAACTCACCAAACTCATGAACTCACCAACCTCACGAACTCACGACCCTCTTCGAACTAAAGATCTCACCGAGCTCACGAACCAACGCCCCTCACCGAACTCATGAACTGACGCCCCTCACCGAACTCATAAACTCACGCCCTTGACCGAACTCATGAACTCGCCGTCCTCACAAACTCACGACCCTCACCGGACGCACAAACCCACGTCCCTCACCGAACTCAGGGCCTGACGCCCTTGACCAAACTCATATACTCACCGAACTCATGAACGCACCAACCTCACGACCCTTGCCGAACTAACGAACTCACCAAACTCACGAACCCACGCCCCTCACCGAACTCATGAACTGACGCACCTCACCGAACTCATGAACTCACGCCCCTGACCGAACTCAAGAACTCACTGACCTCACAAACTCACGCCCCTCACCGGACTCACAAACCCACGTCCCTCACGGAACTCAGGATTTGACGGCCTTGACCAAACTCATAAACTCACCAAACTCATGAACTCACCAACCTGACAAACTCATGACCCTCACCGAACTAATGAACTAACTCACCGAACTCACGAACCCACGCCCCTCACCGAACTCATGAACTGACGCCCCTCGCTAAACTCATGAACTCACGCTCCTGACCGAGCCTCATGAGCTCACCGTCCTCACAAACTCACGCCCTTCACCGGACTCACAAACCCACGTCCCTCACCGAACTCAAGACCTGACGCACTTACCGAACTCATGAACTCACCAACCTTACGAACTTGCGACCCTCGCCGAACTAGTGAACTCACGCACTCACCGAACTCATGAACTCACGCCCGTGACCGAACTCACGAACTCGTGAGCTCTCCGACCTCATAAACTCACGCCCCTAACCAAACTTATGAACTCACCAAAGTAATGAACTCACCGAACTCACGCGCCTCATTCAACCTCAAGTTTATGATGTTTCGAGGCTTACTAACTCACTCAGCCTTACCTCAGGCCAGATCGGTGAGGGTGAGTGAGTGTACTCATGAGTGAGCTTTGCCGAGGTAAGGCCCGTTCACCTTGCGACCGAGTTCGACCGAGAGAGACGAAACCGGTTTTAGCTTCTTGCGATCTCTTAGGACCAGCTCCGCCGGCAGCGCATCCGGTCGTAAGAAGTCGCAAAAGGATTAAAAACCGGTTTGGTCTCTCTCGGTCGAACTCGGTCGCAAGAGTGTGAACGGGCCTGTATGTTCATTACTACGTGGTGCACGGTCCCACTGTTCATACGTCCAACAAAAAGACACGGTACTCGCTGCAGACATAATGACATCTGCGGACAAGCCTCAGGCATGTTTGAAGCATGTGTGCTTCGAACACGTCTGCACACAGTTTGTAGGACAAATGTGTGCGCTCTACAAGCAAGAAACACGCCTCAGTGTTCGCAGACCGTCTTTTGTATGATGTAGTAACGGCGTGATCGCGGCTTCAAGGCGTAACCGCGTCACATCGGGCGATCACACTCAGTTCACACAGTCCGATGCTCACCGACGGACTTCAGGAGTGGCTCGTCACCGTGACGTCCACGTACTCGTCTCCTCCCTGCGAGCAGTCGATGGCCACGGGGCTGGGAACCACGCTGCCGCTCGTCGAAGGAGACGTCGTGCCGTACACGACCTGCGGCGCGGCGACGGGCACCGGCACGGGCGCCGCGGGTAGCGCTGCCCTTCCGGGCACCGCCGAGCCCAGGCCCATTGGGGCCGGGGGTCCACCGGGCAGCACGTACGACTGCGAGCCCGGCGGGGGCCCCATGTGCAGGGCGAAGTGCCCCAGGGACCGGTGCGGGTCCGGGTAGGCGGCCGCGGCCGCGTACGCCGGCAGGGGAAAGGACGGGAACACCGGCGGTCCAGGGAGCGGAGGGCCCGGGGGAGGGACGCCCACCAGTCGTAGGTGGTGGCTCGGGTGCAGACGGGGCAGCGTCGTGTTCCAGAAGGACTCCGCCGGGTGGGGCTGGTGTGACGGTGACGACACTGCGAGTCGGGGAGCACGTGAGACAATCGGACGTCACTCCACTGGAAATAACGCTCCTCTGAGACGGAACATTTAACGACTGTTCAAACGAGGTGTCGAGCTTCGTCTTTAGAGAAATAAACCCTGCGGATGCGAGACCTGTTCAGCGTAGGGTTCCTTAGTGATCCAGTGACTACTGTTTCACTCTGTTTACATATTACGAATACTCATTAGGCCGATTCTCAGATACACCTCAGCGCTAAATCCACACTAGGAACAGCCAGGGGCGGATGCAGGAATTTCTTGAGGGGGGAGGGGTCAGGTGTTGGTCAGCGTACCATATGTTTAGGAACCCCCTCCCCTCTTCTTCGTTTTGCGCCCTAAATTTTACACATTCAGAAATCAAGAGGGGGTCAGGACATCCGGAACCCCCTCTAAATCCGCCCCTGGGAACAGCGCTGATGCATTGCTGACCTATATATAGCTTGGCACTGATGCAGAGCTGTATCAGTGCTCTGTCATTAATATATCGCGAAGTCACCGCTGCCTTAGAAGGGTCAACATTGTTTTCTCTGACTAATAGCGCTGAGGTAGTGTTGCGGAACATGTGTAAACAGCCTTTAATGTCTCCCGCAATGTTGACAAAACACGTTATGGGAAGTGGAACAAAGTGAATTATATAATGTAGGGCAAAAATATTACGATTATCCGTGCTAGCCTCCTTGTTTACCCTTTGAGAAGGCATGGTGGCCTTTTCGCACATGATCCGGTATAACAATTGTAAGTAGTTCAACTTCGCAACAATGTAATGCAAAAGAAAAAAACACAACGAAAAAAGTTGGCTTGTTTTCAAAAATAGTTGTTCTAAAATAATTTTTTTTTCTAAATAACCCTGTACATTTTTAAGTGTGTCTGTGTTTTTGTTTTTTTAATAAACCTTTGATTACTTGACGGGGAGAAATAAAGCCCAGCTTTTATTATTACCTCGAGAAGATTTATAAATCGCTGATTTCCTGCTATATTTATCTCACTATGGCGGCCGAACACACTCACCACATGCATAATCAATAATGATTATTGATTTTCCTATTCGTTCAAAATATTATATAACTGACCCGTGTGGATAGACATGAAGGTGAGTGAGCCCTTTAAGACGCTCCTTAATTGTTAGATTTCTTTTCTCCGTTTTTATTTTTGGAGCGCTGGGTAATACCCTAGTTTAGGGACACCCTTAACCGCAGCTAAGTGTGACTGAGGTCATACTCAACTGCGGTTAAGGTTCCCGAATGGCATCTTCAACCGTACTTACGCTTAAATATGGTTAGATGTTACTGTCAAGTATACCCTAGTTGCACACGTGCAGCCTTAACCGCTCTTAACTGCAGCTGGGTGCTTTCAAAGAAACTCTGTATAACAAAATTTTTAATAAAAAAATTTGTTTTGACGGGATTTTTTTAACGAAAGGAGGCGCAAAGACGGAAAATGGCGTTTGTCCCATGCTCTATGGGCCTGTGAGGTACTGGGAATGAATAAATTAATTAATTAATTCGTCCAAACATTGGCTGTGTTTGGTTTCTTGAAAAAGAAACTATAATAAAGAAAAAAAGGGGGGAGGCAGGAGGAGGGTACGATTTCCGGCTAGGTGCCAGTTTTTGGTCCTCCGCTGCTCTACGTCACGTGATCCCGATACTTCGGGGGAGGCCTGTACATTGTGGCTCGTAACCTGGAAATTATGGGTGTCATAAAAGCGCGGAAGCACGGCGACGACCTTGAGAAACCTTTCTCCCATTCCCTCGCAGTGTCGCCACTCGCCATCGGTCGGAAAGGAGAAAACAGGAGGACGACCGTTGGGACGGCAAAGTAAAATGGCTGGAAAGGAAGGGGGAAAAAAATAAAGAAAAAAACATCATGGCGGCCGTGCTCTCGACGGTATGCCGGCGGAGGGGTCTCTCCCTGAACAGAGGGCAGTCCCGGTCCGCAATGCGACGGTAATTACTCCTCTTCCCCCGGGTACGAGGGGCTTAGGCTCTCTAATGACGCTCGAGCGTTCGAAGCAGGTTTCCTTATCTCCGTTTCATCGTAAACGACCAACGGCAGCGGATGCTACGAGCCACCGGAGCCAGTCCAATGCCGTCTGAGCGTCACGGGACCTTCGAAAGGGCCACATCGACACTCGGGGTCCGTAGTCACGTGGTACGTTCACAGCGCCGGATTGACCGAAATGGCTCCTAGCGTCCGTTGCAGTCCACTGTAAGGTGAAGCAAAGTATATCTCCGTCACGAAGAGAATGATAGTGGAATAAATTATCTCTTTCAGGGAGTAACTCGACAAAGTTTGGGTACACGTCGTGCTTAAGGGTTTCACGTATGTAACGGAACGACTTCATGACGTCCGCGTGCTATAACGGGATGGATAGGCAGGCCCAATCTTAGTTCTCCGCCTCGCCTGCTTGCCGGCATTATATATCTTTTCTCGTCCCATACGTGCAGTCTAGACCAAAGACGTTGGTGTACAAGAGAGTGTGTGCGGCATGACACCAAAGACGTCGCCGTATTCTCGGTCGCAACACGAGTTGTTCCTATATATAGATCCTCCCACTCAGTGGCGGATCCAAGGGGGGGCGACGGGGCAGCCGCCCCCCCCCCCCCAAACCAGGTCGACCCCCACCCTCCCCCTTCTCGGAGGACAATTTGACATGGGTGGACCCCCCGGTGCGCAAGAAAGAGTGGGAAAATGGTATCCTTACAAATTTTCCGCCCCCCCCCCCCCCCCAAAACGGAGTTCTGGATCCGCCCCTGCTCCCACTGCAACACGAATTGATGGGATCGGGTAAGGATCAAAACGGGCGAGCAACTCCAGCAATTTGGAGGCGTTTGAAGCGGCAGCAGCCAATCGAGAACGCAATATGTCTGACGTGAGCCCCCGTGCGGTGGTGATGCTGACGCCTTCCATATAAGCATCATCGGATAATCACTAATAGTAGACGCGGCTCTGCGGTCCTCCACGGTACGTGCTGCTGCCTTTGTATTTTGTTGTGCTACGGCTCCCCTGAGCCAAGAAAGATCGTTATCTGAACCGTTCAAAGACCAAAGTATTTGAGTTTAAGAGAACCATTTTTTGCACATCCGATACGCACATGTGCAGTGCGTACCGGAGGGCCCATCCTACCGTATGGGATGTGCAAAAACGGTTCCCTAAAACTATATATTGACAGCTTCTCGGAAAACTCAAAATGCAGGTTTTCCTTATCGAATTGAGGAGGACTTATTGACTCGTGCGACCGAAATAAGAACCCCCGGTGTTGTATTTGATTCAAATCTGAGGTTCGATGTCCACGTGGGCTAAATGGTTTGCGCATCTTTACGAGTGTTTGACCTTCTGGTTGCGACTAGAGTATTTAACGACCACGTTTTAACCCTTGTTCATTGGGCCGCTCGCAGCTAGACTATGCGTGGGTGGTGCGGAAATTGATCTGTAAAACCAATTCACTTAAAATTGAACCGGTACAGAGCAAATTCGTCTCAATTTTTAAGTCTCGCTATTTGGCTAGGGATCAGCAACCTTGGATTACGAAGCCTTTTGGAACGTGTTAGATTACCCGACCTACAGCGACATAGAGAGAAAGCGGATTTAGTATTTTTGTTTAAAACCCTTCATGGTCGAATTGAGTTCTCAAGTCTCTTATCTGAAGTGAATATAAGGATTTTTATAGTATACCTAACAAGACTTAATTCACCTTTTATACTTCTAGAGAATTTACCCATTTGAGCTCAATTCCTGGGTTATATGATTGTTACAACGGCTACGCTGAAAACCTGGACACATTTGACTCCAGCCGACAATATCTCGATCAATCAATCAAAAACATGTTCCAATTAAGGCAGGGATGAGGGGTACTCAGATGTTACAGTGGATCGCACACGAATTTTCAACCTTTCTTGCGAATTTGTAGACACGTTGTTTAACTCTTAAAGCTCATGTAGCTGACATGTTACCATCACTTTTGAACTGCCCGATAATGATTACAAATGATATGAGGCCTACATGACCATTAATATTTGCAAGAAACTTTTGTCAGTTTACACTTTTCTTTCTATTCACACTGCGTGATGTATTCTCCAGACAGTATGAGTACATTAATCTTCACGGGCATTAAGGTATGAACTTCCCACATATATATATTTACCTTCTAATTTTATGTGTCGGTGATTCTGATGTTTGTGAGTCTTTGTCGAGTTATAATGTTCATGTTTTATCTTGAAATGTGAGTGTACTCCTTGTTCTTAAGTGTTTGAATGTCCGGCGTGCTTGCACCAAGACAGAATGGTTGTTCCTGGACACTTAATAAAATGTATTAATATATTAATTATTATTATTATTATTGCTGCCTTGAGGAAGCACTAAGGTGAAATTTGAGGTCGTCTTTTTTGTGCCGCGAACTTCATCTACGTACCTTGAGCATCCTATAAAACCTAAAATTACAATCACACGTAGCCTTTTTCGCTTTTACAAGGACACCGAAATGAAAAAAAAAAAAATGAAAGTGCATAGATGGGACAAGTATTTCTTTTTATTAATTTTCGTGCAAAAAAAAATTGGGTGCCATCTTTACGCTGTTGGACGCAATTTAGGTCGAGGTCACGGCCCGCTCTAAGTCCCGCCCACAGATCAGTAGCCCCGCCCAATGCTACTGGATTGGCTTGGCTGCTCGGCCGAAAATGCTCGGTAACCTATTGGCTCCCTTCGAGACATCCGGTGCGTGCAGTCTGGGTATCTGACACCACCTGCTAGTCGTGCGAGGAGACGGGAGGCAGCCACCGGTATCGTCTGCTATTCCATCGCCGTCTATCGTCGTCTGCAATGCCCTGACGCGGACATGCAAACTGCCCGTCGGCGTCCGTTTTCGCGTTCTTCCGTCTGCTATTCCGCCCCCGTCTAAAAACTTCCGAAACGCTTGCAAGGCGCGATCTTGAAGGCGGCGTTCTAACGTTCCATCATGCAGGAGCCACGGTCTAATACCAGTGTCTGTCAGCGTCTGTCGATATGCGGCAAAAAGCGACCGGGAGGATTATAAAAAAAAAAAAGTCAACAATTTAGACATGAACTTTTTCCAGCTTTTTTTATTTGTACGAGTCCTTTTTGTGTTTTTTTTTTCTCGTTGCATTGCATCCGCGAGCAAGGTGAGTATGCGTCATAATGCATAACTAAAACGCGACCTAAAATTTTTCCCTTTCGCATTCCAGGTGCACTGCAAAAGTTGAGAGCTACTTGCCTTTCGAAGCAAAAAGACGGGAACATACCTAGACATCCTTGATGCGAGCCGAACGCCCGACTGTCTCCAGTATTACCTTGAGGGTATTTGAAATAAATAAATAAATAAATAAATAAATGGTTCGTAAATTCTTAACCTGTGTGGGTACCTTCTCGGTATTAAAACCGTGGTCGCAATCACAACGGTCGCACAATTCCCAGAGCAGCGGGGCCGCTTTTACGGGAACCAGCATTTTTATTCAGCATCAACCCGCGCGAAGGAACACATCAAGCCAGATCAAGTAACACAGTTGAAGTGGGACGCTAGGCGTGGGCCAGTCCTGCTACGAACCACAAGTACCGGCACAGCGCTTCCAAAGGCGGGTACTTGCGAAGGTTAGAGATAATATAGTATGGGTGCAGGCGAGTTGAGTTTGAGACGACGTCTAAAACTCAGCTCAAACTGAGCTGAGTTTGGGACGTCGTCCTGTCCTTTCTGTTCCTTCGACTTATATGTTCATTTCTGCCCCAGTTTCAGGTTTATTCAACATGGTTTACGAAGGTTGTTTGCTGCAAACTAAATCGTTGGAGGAGATCTTCCTCTAAACACCTCGGTGAGCGCAGAACGGCTCGCACTCATAAAAATACACGAGCTCGACGAGCTGCGCTCGTTGCTCGCCGCAAAACGCCGACAGCCATGTTTGTTATCGTTTGAAACCGAAGCGGAAACGCAATCTCGGGATATTTTCGAAAAGAATAATGACTCTATCTAGGTGATTTGTATAACAATATTGTCCATTGAAATACTATAACAGCATGGGGATACATTTTTACAACCAACATTTCACACGTCAATCATCTCTCCAACCAATAAAAGCCAAGAAAAGGTGCCTAGTTTTGTAAGCACCGGGCGGGGCCTAGAGCAAGGCTACTCCGACCTAAATTGCGCCTAACAACTTAACTATCAATAAAAAAAAATCCAGGAAAAATTTACCAAGAAAAGTGTCCCATCTCGGCACTTTACTTTTTTGTTTCATTTTAGTTTTTTTTTCTTTTTTTACGCGACCAAACACTTTTTTGAAATATCTAAAAAATGGGTCATGTTGCGGTGTTTGGTCGCGTTTTTAAGGGCGAAGAAGGTCACGTGTGATTGTAATTCTGGGTTTTATAAGATGCTTAGGGTGCGTAGATTAAATTGGGGCCTCAAAAAGACCATCTTGAATTTCACCTCAGGCTGCGTTCACACTGGCGTTCGCAACCACGTTCGCGGATGTGGTTCAGTCGTCAGTGTAAATGCGACTTTAGTGCCCCTTTAACACGGGGTTTAACTTGGTTTCGTAAGCAGTGAATCGTTTTTGCGGAAAAATGAAAACAGATATCAGGTTTTGTTTTGAAAGTATCCAGCGGAAGTCTTAACAGTACCTCCAGTGCGTAATTATGCAAGAAAGAGGCAAGAATAAATGCATAGCTTAAAAGCTAGATTTCCAGATAGTTCCGGTGACACATTTGTTTTTGAGGTTTCTGAGAAACGAACACTAGCTGCGTTATCCGAAACTTAACAAGGGGATTTCGAAAACAACAACCCTTTGAAAAACATTCGATCCGATACTTATTTACACAATGTTGGGAAAACGGTCGTGCATAAAGAGTTAAAAATATGGTAAAACGTAATACGATATTTTGAAATGAAACAATACCTCACCATTGTTAAACCCCGTGTTAGTTTAACAGGGTTGAGAAACACCATCATGGAGATGGTATCTTTTGTTCCGTGGTATTTTGTTATTTTTAATGAAACACCACAATACCCAAGCCAGCGATGGACGCCATGTCGGGATGCCGGTTTAAGTTACATTCTCCTATGTTTGACGTTGGAAACTGTAACAGATGGCAAATGACAGCAAGGATCTTTGCGGGGAGATAGAATAGGACGAATGTTAAAGACTAAATGCACGCGTACGTTTTACGAAAACACCACCCTTGAGGGTCCAACGATACAGCCACATAAAATAGGCCACGCCTCTGAGTTACAATGCTTCAGCCAGTGTTGGGAAGTACTTTAAGTACATTGTATCTAAAGTACTACTTGAAGTAGGTTTAGAAAACTTGTACTTTACCTGAAGTATGTTTACAAAAATTGTACTTTACTTGATTTGTACTTTATTTGTATCACAAGATGACGCTTTGTCAACAAATAAGGAATGTTGTGTAAAGTACATCTAAAACGTACTTGAAGTAGAGTACAAAGAAACTACAGGGGGCGGTTCTCTAGCTATCATCATCATTGTTTATGACATCGCGGGTAGGAGAGACCGCGCAGATTTTGGATACCTCGGCTCGTCAGCTCGTGTCACGTGCTGTCTGAGAAACGCGCCTGTTTCACGCGTTGTGTTGATTTGGTGAAGTGATATTTGTAGTGGGACATTTTACCAAAGCTCGAAAACGTGGCACGCGTAGTCGTGCTAACAAACACTCTTGGCACTGAGGTGTCGAAGCGCTCGAATGCTGGTGTGCTGTTCTCTAACCCACTACAAAAAGCTGGATAATGAAAATAGAATATCCAGCTCTTCACCCCACTACATCTACTACGGCGAATAGGGTGTATTTTTTTATTATGATTCGGACAAAATAAAACTGAGAAAGGAATGTCTCATCAAAATGAAAATAGGAAAGCGAAATTCGAGAACCTCTCGCGTGTCTAGTACACTTCAGTGAAAGCGACTCCGTGTGTCCTGTTCGATCCAATCTGTTCTGCGAGTGCTGGTCTCTTATTAGTTTCAAGTAGCGATTGACACGCGGATTGGACAGACGACACGGACTCTCCTTGGCCAGGCTACGCTTTGCGGTATGAAAGTGCGTGCTTTTGTGCCTCGCGGAAAGGCCTCCAGCATTGGAATTGTCCGCGACATTGACAGTAACCTCTCAGACTCCGCAATACTCGGACTTCTGCGCTAGACAGTATAGCATCCGCAACGCCCGTCGCCTTGGCAACTCCACTACTATTCGCGTCGAGTTTGCTTCTCCTACACTTCCTGAGCACGTCTACGTCGGCCTCGTTTGACACGGCGTCGACTTGTACGTCATCAACACCATCCAATGCCACCGATGTGGTTTGCTTGGCCATGTTGTGGATGTCTGCAAGCGGTGGCTAACCTGCCTCCGATGCGCACAGCCTCACGCAACCACGGAGTGCAAAAGCTCGAAAACTCTTTGCGTCAATTGCAAGAAACCACATGAAACAACATCAAAACAGTGCCCATTTCGGCAAGCTGAGCGCTCCGTAGGTCGCTATCGCTGCGAGAACAATGTGTCATTCGCAGAAGCACGAGCCCAAGTTGACAAACGTACGGCCGAGCACGCGGCTCCTCGAGCCGAAGCTTGTAGGAATTCGCGTACCGCCGTCGATACGCCGTTTCCCACGTGGTCCGTCAACAACCCGAGTCCAGCTTGGTTCTTTCACGGGAGCGGGATTCCGCTCCCCGTTTATTGGTACATAAAAACACAACGCTACAAAACCCTCAATCTATACTACAAATACACGCGACATTACTCAAATGTTTACAAACGTACGTTAAGCCCAAAGCTAAACACAAAGAGGGCCAGCAGGCCTCGTGTCCCGCTAATGCCCGAGAGCAGTTGCTTCTACTTGCCTATCTTGAGCCCGGCCGAAGTTCTAAGCGACTTTTGCCTCCCGGTTACCCGACTATATCGACCGATGGGCGAGGAGGTTTCTCCTCGCCCGCCATGGGGCGCCTGCAGCGCCATCCAGTGGCCAGGAGAGAAAGCGGCACGTCGGGAGCCGAATTCGAGATCCCGATCGACTCCAGCGGCGACACGACCATGTGATCGTGTCTGAGGCGAGGCAACTGAATAGCTGCCTCGCGGCCAAGATGGCTAAATGGTTTGATGGGCGCCCTCGTGAATGCACGGTGCGCCGTAGTTACAACAGAGATGGTTGTCCCAACTGAAAAACCTCAACGAAAACGTCATTATCGACGACGCCAGGCGGAACAACCTATTGCAGACAAACAAGACCCATCACCATCGCTTGTCGCCGAAGCCCCGAAGGCAATGGACGCAGAACTTCCACCTAAAGAAGCTACTGACCTTGTTTCTTCCGGCGAGAACAACGGGCGACAACGCTACAAAGGAGTGCTGCAAAACAAGCCCCAACGTCGTCTCTCTCAGTTCATGCCGGACCTGTACTCCCCGGCCACTCAAGCTCCTCCGAGTGTTGGACAGGAGGCAACACCGTCACACTCAAATCCAAGTACCCTCATTTCCTCATTAGGTAGCTTCGTACTCCAAATGCTGTCATAGCGCGAAAATTTCACACGCTTCTACAGTATCCATGTGCTAACCAGCTCCTGCATTTTATCGCACTCATAGAGCCTATGGTCGAAAGTTTTCTGTGATGAAAGCTTTTACTCTACTCAGTTTTATTTTTATGACTTCCTGCCCATTTATTTTACAATAAAACGCCCGCAACATCGCTTGTAAGTTAGCAGAGTTGCAGTATTATCTTTCATCTCAGCCGGTACCCATACTCCGTGTCACTAAAACCGTGCAGTACAGCCAAAGCTACAGGGAAGAGAACGTATGCCAACCTGTTCAAGAGGAGGGATAGGGGAACTGAGAGAAGGGCAGGGATTCCCCCGTTCCCTCCTCTTGAACAAGTCGGAACATACTCTCTCCCCTGTAGCTTTGGTTGTACTGCACGGTTTTAGTGAGACGGAGTATATACTTGCAATTTCGGAATGTCGCCTCAGACATTGCTCTTGAATTCAGCCGTATGTTCATTACCCCAGCGCGGCAGCCACGCCTACAGCTCGTCACGGGCATCACTCTTTGTTCACTCTCGTGTGCAGCAAGCTGCAGAGGATGTGACCGATCTGTGTACAGAAACAGCTGAATTTGCAGCATGCACTGTAATATTTCGCTCCTTTAAGATGACCATTTGTGTCTGTATATATATATATATATATAATATGTCCTTCTGGTCACTTTGACGCGAAGTGCATTCGTAGCCTACGTCTTCAAATGTTCTGGTCGCCTCCTTATGTGCGGAGATTTTAACGCACACCATTTTCTCTGGGGTAGTAAACGCACGACGCCTCGGGCTACGGCTGTCGTAGATGAGATAAGCGAGGTACTCTCACTTCCCCAGATCTAGACGTGTTCTTGTCCCTGGATGCGGATACACGTGGAAACGATCCATCTTCCAATTTCAATTAATATACCCGAAGTGGGCTGTCTCCCACGTCGTCAATACAGTGTAACAAATTGGACGTGAAAATGTATGCTTTCTTGAGCCGTCAGAGGATATACTAAAAGCTACTCCTTATGTCTCGTTCAATACACCATCTAAAATATCTTTAAGGATATCCCAACCTTCTCCGGATTTGAACTTTTTACGTTTACGTGCTGTTCGTCGCCGCACTCAGCGCCGTGCGCGCCAATCGGCCATTTATACTGATGGCTCTGTCGACTTCATTCATAATGTCGCGTCTGCAGCTGACTACATCCCTTCGGAATCCTGCTCACGGTCAGGACGGTTCGACCATGCGGTGTCGTCGACTACAGCCGAGCTGAGTGGAATCCACGCAGCTCTTCTTCACATCACGACGAAACCACCAAATAACTGGCTTTTGGCAACATACTCTCAGTGTGCGGTACCAAATATCCTCAGCAGCAAAGGCGCTAGTCCCAATTTGATTCGTAGAATAATTAGTCTGGATCGTCTATTGGCCTCCCACGGCTCTAACGTGCGAGTACAGTGGATCCCCTCACACATTGGCTTACCCGGAAATGAGAAGGCAGACCATCTGCCCTCAACCGCTCTAAAACTACCCACTGCAACGTTGAATCTCCCCAGCCACTCTGACCCGAGTTTGGCTATTGAGACTTGGATACAACATAACCATCCCGTTTCCAGTGGGGCGTCTGATGGACCTCCTCCTTCAGCCTGTACGCGTGGCCTAACACGGAAGTTCGCTTCCCTTCTCTCACCGCCTAAGTGCAGACTGCGCGTACACGCAAGTGAACCAGCACCGCATCAAAGGAACAACCAGCCCTTTTTGCGAGCACTGCGATCAGCCAAAAACGCTCACGCATATATTTTTTTAATGTGGACACTACACTACAGAACGAACTGTGTTTCTAGCTTCACTGAAGAGGCTCGGTGTTTCATCCACCCTTGCTGACATGCTTTTCCCCAGTGTCCACCATCCACGTGCACACGTCTCTGAAAGGCTGTGTTGATCTTCTTGGACGCCTGTGGGCTTTTGGAGAGGCTGCGATGTGTGAGACAATGCGACCGCCACCCTCTTTTTTCCTAGTTGTGTGCCAGCGATAGTTTTCTCGTGAATTTTCCTGCAGGACTGTGTACACTTTATGATGCTCGCGTTCTAGTCTGCAAATTTCCCCACTTTTGAATGATATCTTGCCGATCCTTTATTTTACTTTAATTTGTTAACCTGTGTTTCCTATATTTCTCATCGCCATCTCTTCCCCCTCCTTTTCCCGGCATTCATTCTCATCAAAGACTGCAGTGGCCCAAGCCCGTATAACTTTTCCACAGCCAGTGAGAAAAACCTCACGTCAGACAAACACCACCACCACCACCACCACATTGCAAGTGATCGCTCTACCGCAGTCGGAACACGCTGCGAAGTTCGTCGTTCGGTGGCGACTTTCGAGCAAACGATGAAGAGTATTTTACATCGTCGTACACGCACAACAAACACTGCTCATAGTCAGATGATCCAATCGGCTTGAATTTCTCCTCTTTAAAATGCTTTCAGCCACATTTTGCGGCTCCGCATCCCACGACCCTTTTGCTTTTCACCTTCATTTTTAGAAAATAAAAACAACAGAAACAGGTCCTAACCGGAAAAGGACGACACGTCACGTCCGGTCCCTCGCTGATTGGCTGAAGCGCGCGCATCGAGGCAAAAATTGGGTCCAGAGTCGTCTACCGGCGTAGTCATCCTCGACGGGCGATTTTTTCGATACAAAAACAAGCAAAAGAACTCGACCCTCGACGAGCGTTTTTCCGCTGTGTGAATGTGCCTTTATTCACCCTGTCGACGCGAAACGTGTGAGGAACCGTGCGAACGAAGGCTGTTAAACCTACAGGTTTCCCGCTCAGTTTAGTCCAAATGGTGGTCAATTTAATCGAAGAGCCATTCAATTTAATTGAGGCGCCATTCAACTCAATCCCAGTACAACCCGATTCAATCCCGGGGTCGGTCAATTTAATCCACGACATATACATGCACGCTTTTGCCTTCAGCGCTTGTGTTTCTCTTACACTTTTGATACATTCGAGTAATTATTTATACGGTTAGATTTTGTGGGAGTTGTTAGTCGCACGACTGACATGTGGATTACTTTTTTGGTAACCTCGAGTTATTAGTGGCGCACTCGGCTTTAGTTGAATGGACGTTTTGTTTACTCTTTCACATTACTTCGACTTATTAGAGTATGAAAATAAATAAATTACTGATACAGTTCAGATGATAAAAGTACTATTGCAATTTGTGATTTCTCTTTTTATTACTTCTCGCTAATATTGACACCACTGATATATAATCGCTTCCACTTCTAATTACTTCGGCCTATTAATAACCCAATTTACATAATAAAAGTTCAACAAACATTTTTATTATTTTTGATAAATTCGAGGAATTATTGACACAATATAACTTCGTAGAAGCTCATTTGACATTCTGATTACTTTTTGGTTGTATAGCTATTATTGACACAAACAGCTTTAAAGAAGCAAACATTTTGTTACTCAGTCGATCACTTTGAATTAATATTGACAAAGGCGACTTCATATAAGTTCAGCTGAGAGTTCGATTACTCCATTGATTAATCCGTGTTACTATTCACCAAACGGACTTTAAATTTCCTCAATTAAGTTAGTGGTTACTTTTTATCTTTCCGTGATATATTAGTCACGTATAACTGAGTATAGGTCTACCTGACATAGCCCCCACTCTCATTATTAATTTGAGCTTTTATACCACCGAATGATTTCTTCTCAGCTCAGTACCCATTTTGATCACTCTTTTGATTACTTCGATTTACTAGTGACCCAATGGATTTTAATTCGCCCTAATTGACATCTTGATGACTTGATTACTTTGAGCTAATATTCAACGAACTGATTTCTTATAAGCTTAATTGATGTTGTGATTAGTAGTTTTGTTACTTCGAGTAACTATTTACCCCATGGACTTTATGTCACCTAATTGACATTGTGGTGCTTCTGTGATTATTTCGAGGTATTATGCAAATAGTTGATCTATTTTTAGTTCAATTAACAATATTGTTACTCTTTTGACTACTTCGAGTTACTTTTGGCCCATAGATAATAATAGAGCCTAAGTGACAATATGATGAGTGTTTTAATTACTTTGAGGTAATATTCAGCCAAATTATTTGTTTATGAGCTCGATTGACATTATAATTACTATTTTTTATTACTTTGAGTTACTATTGACCAAATTAAATTTAATTCGGCCATATTGAAACTTTGGGGACTTTACTTCGAGTTACTGTACCACCAGTTCATCTATTACAAGCTAAATCCACATTATTATTGTTATTTTGATTACTTCGAGTTACGTTTGACCCAGCTAGCTGACTTTAATTCGGCCTAATTGACATTCTGATGACCGTTTTGATTACTTTGAGCTCTAATATTCAACTAACTGATTTATTATCGGCCCTGTGATTATGATTACTATGTTGATTACTTTGAGTTACTATTGACCCACTTGACGTTAATTCGGCCTAATTAACGTTGTGATTACTGTTTTTATTACTTTGCGCTAATATTCATTACTCTTCTGATTACTTCAAGTTACTTTTGACCGAATGGACTTGAATTCGGCTTACATGACATACACCCGACAAACACATCAGAAACGAACGCAAACACCATGCAGCACTCAACACCTGAATCACAGTTCCATTGACTGCTCCAGAACCTTATATAGCCTATATTTGGAAGTAGTCATTTGGCCGGTGACCACCTCAGCACTTATTAAGGTTCCAAGTATCCGATCTCCTTTTCGGCAGTCTGCCAAAGGGAAAACAATGTTTCAAAGTTCGTAAAAGTTATCTCTTACTAAAAAGCATAGGTGCAACTAATAACAATTCGGCGCAGTCGCTAAAACAACATCCACAAAAACGACTCCTAGAAAAATTTAATCGCTTCTCTGCATAGCACCATTCAGGGCGAAGCGAGTCAAGGCCGTTGCTCCGCTTTAAAATAGTTATTTTGCTTTTCTTTATTAGCTCACTAGCTTAATAGAGTCAATAAAGTCACTATAGTTACTTACAAAGTGAAAACGGTAGGGCGTGTATGTTTAACACCTGGCATCCTGCACGCGCCCCATGCCCTCCGTCGTGCTTTGACTGCGCGCGAGACGCCGAAGCGTTGTCAAGGGTAGAAGGCTCGCGCTGGAGGCGGGACAACTGAAGCTCCTCCCTACCGTTCTCACCTTGTAAGAGGCTATTGAGGAGCGTAGTGACTTTTAACATCTAGTCAAGATGCACTAGGATCAACAACAAGTTACAAGAAACTCTGTAGCATATTTCTATTGGCACTGTCTACAGAGAGTCAACTGAACATTTTCAACCCGAAGCAAACGGAACGTCTGCAGTCCTTCTGATGTCTTTCAACAGAAAGTGTCTTTCAACAGAAAGTGTCTTTCAACAGAAAGTGTCTTTCAACAGAAAGTCAGAAAAAAGAAATATCAATGTAAAGTTTAAAGGAAGTCAACAGCTTTTCGTTTAACTCAGGCTGAAGAAAATCAATAGAAATGTTTCAACACAAAGTCAGCAAACTTTTGTTTACCACATCAACAGAACGTCAAAGTCGAAAGAAAGTAATCAGAGTCAACAAGAAGAACACGTTTTCAATAAAAAGTCAAAAATATTTTTATAGGGGAACTCTGCAGCTCGCGCGCTAATAGGTACACTTCGCGAGATGCAGCAGTAGCCCAGTAATTGTGTCGTATGTATGTGTAGACAGCCGGAAGTTAGTTTGCCTCCATATGCCAGTTCTCTCTCAGCTGTCGAGGAGAAATTTAGCCGGTGCAGTACAAGCACCAGCTTGTTGTCTTTAACGTGCACCTGTGCGCCACGCTGTAGTGACACACGACCGCAGATGCTCATCCAAATCAAAACGGGCAGGGTGTGGATAGACTACTGTCATTAATTCCGTCACCACGCACGTTGCATACCACTTGTGGGCCAGGAGCGGAGCGCGTATGGATATTGATTCCCACTAATTCCCACAGTGCATAACGTGGCATCACGCCGCCACGAGGCGCTTCGAGTTTTGAAATCAGTCTAATGAGCACAGGATCCCTGAGTTCTGCAGCGCGAGCTTTCACTCCACGCGCTTTGAGCTGCGGTGCGTTAACCAGCAGCCAACCCACCTCCATGATCAGTAGCGTACGAACTTGTTTTTGAGTGGGGGCAAACCAGCCCCCCCCTCCCCCTAGGGGCCGGGGGGCGGAGCCCTTGGTATTCCTTATAGGCGCTGCCGGCTAGTGTTTGCCCTGCCCAGTGGCGGGTGTTTCAGGGGTGGGGGGCAAAACATGTCTTGTTCCCACCCCCTTTGAAAACTGGGGGGGGGGGGGTAGGCAAGCGCCCCCCTTGTCCCCCCCCCCCCCCCCCCGTTGGTACGCCCATGTCCATGATTACGGCTACGCATCTTTCTCGCCCGAAGGTGACTGATACGAGGACGACTACTGCCCCTACGACGCCAAACAACAAACCAAACTCTCGTTCCGTAATGTGCTGAGGGAGCATCTTCCACCCACCTCTGACCCACTGCCGCGAGGCTTTGAACGGAGAACGAGGGGGCTCTTAAAGCGCATTAGGACCAATACCGTCTGCAAGCTGAACAGAAGACCAGCGTGTGAAAGGGTGCGGACACCACCGACATACAGCTACAGCAAGGACCCCAACATTTGGTCGACCTAAAGCACCTATTATGGGGCTGCAAACGCCAGGAAGCAACACGGAAGGAAGCACCTCAAGAACAGGGTGACTCTCATGTAAGGTCTTTTCCCCAGGCCCTTCAGACAAACAAGGCAAAACTCTACGCGCGCTTCTGGTTTTATTCACGAAGCTGTCTTAGAGTAGCATATACCCCCAATACGGCGGGTCCAAGCCTCGACTCCCTCACCTGCCTGCATCCCCCTAAAACGGTCTAAATAAACGTTTTTTTCTACCACCGCTAATACCTAGCGGAGTGCCTCGCAACTTCCAGCGATGTTGCTACTGCGGTGTTAGAACCTCGATATCTAGCTCCTGGATGATCGGCTTCGGAATGAAGGTGATTGCTTACACCTTCGTGACGTGGAAGTATGAAGTAGGGTTCTTATGTCGCTCGTATATCACAAAACTATAATTCCTTACGAGTCTCAAACCCAACATCGTACTGTTGTCCTACGACGGCCATCCAGATAACAGCCATATTGATAGGCACCAGTGCGCCCCCTGGACCCCGTAGGTCGTGAAAGTTGCGAAATTGACTCTTGACTCCTAAACCAGCAGCACAGAAAGACCATGGCCTTCATCATCCTGAACCAACAAACGCCTACCCGCAGATGAGGTACCTTTTGCTTGCATTTAAATACGCAAAAACAGAACGCCCACGAGGAAATCTCATTGTGCCGCACTGCAGAGGGGGCAGGTGAATCGATGCCCGGCTTCGCGCCAATACTGCCACCGTCGAGGAACGCACTCGGCTTCGAAGGCAACAAAAACGAAACAGAACACAAAGAGCGAACGAAGCGTCAGCTCTCGCGCCCCTTGCCACGGCCATCTCAAAATTCTCTTTTCGCACGCCGCACGAAGCAAAGGAGGGAACGAACTCGGTAGCGTTCGTTACCCCTGTCAACGTTGGTGTGTCAACCCGCTTCGGTTACGTCTGGCAAAGTCTGGCTAGCTAAAGAGCAGCAGCAGCAGCGGGAGGTGGCTCAGCAGAGAGAGGAGAGGGAGCAGATGTTTACGTCCGGCACGCTACGGGTTCATAACCCCGGCGTTACTTTCTGTGCGTGCCGTCTGCATAACTTGTTTACAAAGTTCCCCGCTTCGCTAGCGCCGCCGTAAAAACGAAACCATAACAGAGCGGCGCTGCAAGCAAAAAAACCGGCAGTGGAGCAGACGACCTCGGCGAAGAGGAGGAAGAGGGGCAAGAGGAACGAGTTCGCGCATGCGCGGCGGGGGCTCCCTCTGGGGAGAGAGAAAGCCAGCCACGTGATGCTCCGCGTGCGGAAATGCACAGCGTCGGCTGCTCACTACGTTCAAGGCCGCAGACGGCTGTGGCGGGAAAGGGTAGCCAGACGTGGCGCGGAGGAGGATGGCGCGGTCGGCGTCGGCTGCGGGAAAGGCTTCCCCGAAGAGCCGCCAGACGGAAAACGAAATAGACAGGCAAAAAGGCGCAGTAGCGTATTCGATCGACGTGACGTCACGGACCGAGGAGGATAAAGGGGAATGGCCGCCGCGCCGCCCGTCTTGCGCTAGCGTGGCGTCCAGAACTGTGGGGACGAACAAATAAAAATGCGTTTATGCTCCCATGCTCGCCGTGCGTGCGTGAGTGCGGTCGAAGTTTAGCGGAAAGATTTTGGATCAGTGTTGTGACAGAAGAAACCCTTTCAAACGACGCGCACAGCTCCTTTTCCGGCCGCGGAAATGAGGTAGACAAAAATTAATTTCAAAATTCAAGACACGCGCGTTTGTCCAGAACGTTGGTGTGCACTGCGCGTGAGTTTGGTGCTGCGTCATTCCCCGCGGGTTGTGAGATAGTCGAAACGCTGGTAGCGTACCCAGGTACGTAGCTAGGGGGGGGGGCGCCCCCCCCCTTCAGGCAGCATTTCGTCATGGGCGGCCCCCCCCCCCGAATCAAAATCCTGGCTACGTGCCTGAGCGTACGCCAACGCATTTCCGGCTGGGATGATTCGTTTTTCGCACAAAGTTGGTCGGCTATATATTTCGGCTCCCAGTTAAGTTGGTGCAGCTCCACAAGCTACGCCCCATATTTCGAAGCTGTCATGCTGAGCTCTGCAGGGTGTACCAGTGCACGTCGGCGCCGTGGCAACATTCCATTTCTTATTTCTATCCAACTTTAATGGTCAGGAAGGAAGGATTAGAGCGCCGTCAAGTTATTGTATGATTATTGGGTCAAGACGTCGACGGGAGTGCCGTCAAAACCCAAGTGTCACGGCTTATGACATAAAATAGCACAGGAAACAAAAAATAAAAAAACAGCATGTGACAGAAAAGCTAGAAGAGCACCGGTAAAGTAAAGGCTCGCGTGTAAAAAAATACCGTAACCTTTCTTTCTGTGTTCTTTGATTTTACTTTTTTCCTAGCGACAAGCAGCTGTTATTTAACTATCTTCTCGAGGCGGAAACCTGTTTGCATGAACGTAAAGGTCCTTTCAGCTGTCTGCTTTCCGCAACGCTACCGTGACGAAACCTGTACTGCGTGTTCTTTCTCAAAAACTTCGCACACCTGGCGAAAGTCAGCCAAACCACGATATCGGACGATGCAATACGTTCCCGAAATATATCTGAGTTGTTCGTCGCCAACGCAGTAGTTCCGACCGATGATTTTTTGAGTAAATTAATATTAGTATTATTTTTGTTTGTTTGTTTTATGCATCGACTCAAATCGCCTGATGGCATTGCAGGAAGGGAGAGTCTTAACATATACATGCTGTGATAGATACAGCGATGGTGTTCATAAAAACAAGAACACACACGCAATAATAATAATAATAATAATAATAATAATAATAATAATAATAATAATAATAATAATAATACGTTTGCATACCAGAGTACGCCATGCGTTAAAAGCATTTCATTTGTATGGCTATAAAAAATCAACCATAAATGGCAGTTAATTTCGAGTAGATTATCGCCAAAACTTTCTTCAAATGTTTTTTTTCTTAAATTTACCAGTTTTTAGTGCCGCCTTGCGGCCCTGAGGAAAAATGCCATTCTACGGATGCGCAGTTGGTGGGCGCGAAGCCGGCGTACGATCCTGCAATCTGACGCCTGCTTCTTTTGGAAGTCTTGATATTTTGGTCGCACGCTTTGAGTTGCACACCTATCGTCCGTTCACCGCTACACTCACAGGGCGCAGGAAGTCACGTGCTCGCTGGGCCAGTAAACCGTCGGTCTTGCATCACGTGATCAGCCTTTACGCGCATACTCGCGCGCGGAGCGCGAGGTCAGGCTAGGAAAGGCTGCAGCGATCAGGGTGGAGAATAAAAATCAAGGTGATTTACATCGCGAATAAAATCATGATTCAAATAGTGATTTACATCGTATATTGCTCATGATTTAAATCGAATCTTTCCCACCAATCTAATCTCGAAAAGTATTTTCGCTTACCGAACTGTCTATACCGCGTGTCTGTGATTGGAGTCTTCCTAAATGTATTTATTTTGCAATAAAAGCAAAGGAGCACCAATCAAGGACGATTTCGATCCGGATGAAGATGAGCAAAGCACGGTGCTCTTCTGAGCAAATGGGTGCGATCAGCCCGCCACTTTGTTTGTCGCCCACCTGGTGTCCTATTAAAAGCAAAACAGCACGCGGGAAAAAAAAAAAAAGGGAAGGAAGAAACGTATCCTTGTGTACACAGACGGCCCGAGAGATACAGAGACTGACAGAGATAGACAGACGAGTTTCTATTTGTTGATGTTCCGCAGAAAACCACTACTTTTACAAACTAAAATAATCATGCTGCTTTTGTTCCAACAAAACGTAATACATGTCTAAGAACAAGACTTTTCTTTAACTGTTTTTACGACATAATTCTAGTTACAATAAATTTATCGCTCCATACTGTTTTCAGTAAGTTGGCGCGTTAAAAAAAAACAATCATAATTGTTCTAAAAATAAATGTGACAAAAAACTTTTTTTAGTATACTTATATACATCCTATAAGCTGTATATGATATAAATTAAATAATATTATCTGATTGCGTCGTTTTAAAAGGCATGCTTCTTTGGTCTCCTTTCTGGCGATTGATTAATGGAGTAAACTCACGGCTTCCATCGCCTCGTCGGCTTTGCGAGGAACGGATAAACTAAATCAATATCTTCACTCCTTCGCTGGCACGTGTCTGATGCCTTCGCTAATATGCCACAACCCCCCCCCCTCTCTCCTTTTCTTTTATAAAGAAAGAAAAAAAAAACCGCAAACGGTGGATGTGTGTTGAACAATAGTGAACCATTAAGTTAAACAGCCCGGAACGTTATGGCGCGCAGCTCATTTTTTGCTTGAGTTCGTCGCATGTTTCTATTAAGAAAACCTAAAGATGCAGATAAAAAAGATTATTAAAAAAATGTATTAAAAAAAAAAGAAGAGCAAAGGGTTCCCCGTTTTCGTTCGGGCTGCGTACTACTAAGCGTAACCTGACCAGCACTAACACGACGTACGTTGTTACGGTGGATGGTTTGCGGCGCACCGGCGCGTCTAGGCTCCCTTTCTATCACCTCCCGTCACGAACCCCGGCGAAAGCCGAGGCTGCAAAGCGCGGGACAAAAGATTCCATCTGCGGGTGGTCCGTGGAAGTTGTGCAGCGCAGCGTCCCGTGGCACTCGATGAAATTACCTTCGTTCGTCGTGCGCCCTTTCTATTAGTCTACCCAGCAAGTTCTCTCAAGCGCGGATAAACTCAGTGAGGGGAGAAAAATGTCTGCGTCTTAAAAATGGAGACCAATCGCTACCAACGTTTTCGCTGGTTTTCCTGGTGTGTTTGTCTGCTTGTTTGTTTGCTAGGAGGTGGTAGCACTTGGGCGGTTATACAACCACCTCATGCGAAGGATAAAATTATTTAGACTGGTTACAGCAAGAACCCTGCACCGAGGCCTCGCGGTAGGCTGTTTTCGCTTCAACGAGTCTTCGTGGAATGTAAACCATCTCGACGGAGGTTTACTGTATTCCGTAGGCCAGCCAGCCAGCACGCGACCTCGAACTGGCTTAGGCGCCCTCCTCGTGGAAGACTCCACAAATTTCAGCTCGCAATTGGAAGAATAACGCGTATAAAACGCGTCTGGAATTCCCCGTGTTGAAACTCACTCGATAAACGAGCCGTGACGTAACAGGATCAGGATGCCGTCTCCTTAGGCCTCTCCTTCCTTCGCCCTCCTCGCCGTCTATACATTGATTCCTCTGCCATCATCCCGCCATGTTGTCATCGCGTCGGTCGTGTCGCGTCGCTCAACGCATCTCGGGTCCATATTATGCAGCAACAGCACGTGACACAAAACGACAAAAAGAGAGGACACATAGAAGGACAAACGCAGCGCTTGCCCTTACAACTCCCGTCTCTTCTACTTCTGTAAGAAAGAGGACCGTGGGTGGTACAAAAAAAGATAATAAGGAAAATAAAACCGCGATAAGATACCCCGGAAATCATCCACTCATTACATCGATTACTTTGCCAAGTAGTATAATTCTTTGGCGGAAAAAGAAACAGAAGGGGCGCTGATACACTTGTCATCGAGTCGCCCGATCATTTCTGCCTCGATAATTTCTCTAATTAGAGTGACGCCACTCTGCGACAATCCGGAGCGCAAGTTCGTCTGCTTCTTGTGCAGGGGTTGCGGCGACGTCAGAAATGCCGAGCTCCGATTGGCTCCGATTGGTAAGGGTAGTGGGTAGACCTCAATGCTAGCTAGCATTGGGGTCTACCCACTATCCCTCCATCAGAGCCAATCAGAGGCTCGGCGTCTTTCTGACGTCACCACAACCCCTGCAGAAGTAGCAGACGAAGCTTGCGCTCCGCATACAGTGCATTTCGCGAACTGGGGATCACGACCCCCGGCAGTGAATCCCTAGATGGCCAGAGACAGTCTTGTTCGTGCTGTTATAATGCTTTCGCAGCTGATCGTTGAGTCATCTGCCACTTTGTCAGACCTTACATCTCGAGTGTCTCGGGAGAGCGGCTCGATGTTGGTAAGGAGCGGAATCAAAAAAGGCGCGACGTCATTAGTGGTGGCTGTAGTATCTTGTCACGTCACAGATTTCGTAGAGCGACGAAGCGAAAATGCGTGTACCAGAATTTTAGCTTCTCGAATTAATTTTCCGATGAAATCTTAGTTGTTTCGGTTTGATAACTTAGCAGCGTAATTGAAGGTAGGTAAAATTGCGCGAGGCGTGAAGACCTACACTCTATATTTTCAGGCTGGAGAGGCCCGTTAGCTTCTTCTTGTAAGTACGTTGTTGTGTTTGAATTATCCTTTTGTAAGACTCTGGGTTCTGGGATATGATACAATAGCGAGTTTTAGTAGCTCGTTTCTGCGCTCCGATAACGATACGATGCGTGTGCGAAGGAGTCGGCAGGGTGTCGAATATCGTTATCGTAACACAAAAACGATATATTAAAATTCCATAACAGAGAGCTTGAGCGCATGCGCAAAGGTGGTGGTGGAGTATCTGGTGTCGTTATCCGGGTCATCGGAACGACCTATTAAAACCTCTAGATAATATATTATCGTGGTGCGCGCACCCGAACCGGGAAATTTAAAGAATACGAACAAACCAAACTTAGGCATGACTTTTTTTTTCAGTGATTTTTTCGGTGTCTTTCTTTGTTCTTGTTACGACCACATAAGCTAATCCCAGGTGTGTGCGCTCTTTTACGAAGTCATGCCAAACGGCACACGAATAACTCGAGGTTCTGCAGAAATTTCCAACACATCTCCGCAGACGAAAGGTGTAGAAGAGACTCTCGTCATTTTCAGGGCCGACCGGGAAAACAAATGTGAACGGTGCGAGGGTACTAAAGAATCGGACTTCTTCCCCCGTTACACTAGCGCTCTCAACTGCCGTGGGGCCAACTGCGGTTCACTCACTCGCGATCGACCGGAGATAATTGAACCGCTTACGACAGTTGAACTGAACTCGCTAGCTCAGTTGATTGAACGGACTTCCACTGGGTTCAAGATGGCGGCGCTTGCAGCATCGCCGATCACGAGCAGCGTTAGCGACGCGCTTACTCTGAAGCGTGAAACACATGTATAAGCAAAAACGCGTCACAATGCGCCGCCGAGCGGCGTAACTATAGCAACCACCACCGACTTTATGGACCGCCGCTGAGGCGCAGCATGAAGGATACAATAGAAAGTTTTAGTATAGATCGCACGCTGAGAAAGGCAAGCCCAGCGGGCGCGTGCTCAATCTATGCTTAGAAGTGACGGCTCGAGCTCCAGCTAGCAAAGCGTAGCTCTAGAACACGGTCTACTAAAACTTCCTAATAGCGAGTTTGAGTAGATCGTATACTGCGGAAAGCGGGCAAAGTGGACGCGCGCTCAATCTACGCTTCAATGAGACGGCAAGAGTTCCCGCTAGCAAAGCGAAGAGCAGTTTACGGTTTACTAAAAGTCCCTAATAGAGAGTTTTAGTAGATCGTACGCTACGGAGAGCGGACCAGCGGGCGCGCGCTCAATCCATGCTTAGAAGTGACGGCACGAGCTCCCGCCAGCAAAGCGTAGCTCTAGAATACGATCTACTAAAACTCTCCACTAGAGACTTTTAGTAGACAGTATTCAAGAGCTACGCCTCTGCAAGCGGAAGCTTGTGCCGTCACTCTAAAGCATGGACTGAGCACGCGCTCACTGGACACCCTTTCCATAGCGTACAATCTACTAAAACTCTTTTATCTATAAAATAAAAAAGAAAAAAAAACGCATTGAACGAGGTATAACCTTTTTTTATTCGACACTTACAAAAACAATAGACCGATCTCACTAAGCGTTCGGCTCATGCGTGACGCTGCCATAACTTTAGTTCACAGAGGCAGACGGCCGTGCATTGCGAGTGCACGCGCCGTCTCGTGCTCGAGTCGCGCAGAGCTCCAGCGGGGTTGTCGCACATGCAGAAAGACTAAAGTTCCCCTCGATGCATTGCGGCAGCGGTGGCATTGTCAAACTGACTGGTGATAAAGTCTTTGCATTCTCTTAGGCTAACACCAGGACCGGCTTACTAGAAACAGCGTCTCAGCTGAGACCGGGAGAGAAAGCACTGCCAAGGCCAGCGCACGAGCTGATCGAGACTCAAACGGCGTCTGAAGACGCTCGCGCGCCCCAGCCTTTGCAGTGCTTTCCTTCACCTAGTCGTAGCTGAGAAGCTGGTCTAGCAAGCCGGCCAGCAAAATCAGCGTCTTAACAAGGACTGCGTGAGAGGAAGACTGGCATTCCTGGGGAGCGCGAACACTTGGGACTCGACTCCGTGTGCCACTCCTCTCAAGTGCTAGCCTTGGCACTATTTTCTTTCACAAGGTAAGAATGTTTGTAGTAAGCCCATATAAAGCGATGAGCCAAGCAGTCATTTTATTTTTCGGTCACTGCACTTTTTGCAGTGATTGCAGACAGCAACGGTCCTCTGTCTTCTCGCCCCTTATACCCCGTTAACACGTTACGATGGACTGCAGCGGATGCTGCAGGTCATCCCAGTCAATCCAACGCCTGTGAGCATATCACGACGCACTCCACGTGTTGCTGCCTCCTCCCGAAAGCCATGTGACACTCACGCAGCATCCGATTGGGTTAGAAGGCTCATAGCGTCCTCCGTAGCCCATCACGGAACCGTCCAAACAGCAACAGGTCCCAACGACTCCGGTCAGGTTTCAGTGTTTGCTCTCCGAGAGAAAGAATATTTGCCTTACGTGGAGGCTGCTGTCGATTCAACTCGGAGGAGGACCCACAACTGGTCTCCCCCCTTCCTTAGTTCTCTCCCCTGCGATGCCTAAATAGCGGGCGCGTCACTCCATGTCGGGAGAAGTCAGGCGCTCATGCGTTGCGGCAAATTCCAGCTTGTTCAATCCGGCAGGTCACCGCTCCCTCCCCAACTTCGCTCATATACGAGACTGCGTGCGGGGAGGGCAATCCGTTGAAGGAAATGAAGAGCAGACACATCCAATCGTTGTGCTCGCTGTAGGAGGTGTGCGCGACACGTCCAAACTACGGAGAAAACAAAATGGACGCGAAGAATTCTTTGGGCGCACGCCTGGCGAATATGCACGCGAGAACTTGTAGCTTCTAAGCGCTTTAATTGCGCGTAGTCGCGTACTCAAGTTAAGTGGCAGTTCTGGGCGCGCTGCTGCCGAAGAACTTTCCATAAGAACCATATACTACCACAAACTCTATACAAACGCGAACCGATTTGAGGCGAGAAACTGAGGGAGAAGAGGAGGCGAGAGCGTGCGGGGACTTCAAAACGCCGAGCACTGATTGGAATGATTAGTGGGCCGAGCTAAAGCTAGCTGCCTTCGTCTCCACTGCCACAGCCTCCTATATACTGACAACGCCTGGCAGATCGCCACGAGAAGTGGCCGCCAAAATGGGAAAGGTGGAGCGGCAGACAACGGATGTGTGGAGAGCCACGTGACTGGCGCCCCGCTGCGGCGAGACGCCGAAACACACTTCTCCCGAGCGAACAAGTGTGTTTCGTGTCCTCGCCGCTGCAGAAGCTGTGCGCTGACGTCTAGGTTCCTCGAGGAATGGCTCTTTCATTCTCTGTGCTGGAAGATCCTCGCGCTCCAAATCTGCAACCGGGCACTCTCATGGCTTCGCCGTCGAACTGCCAGGCTTTGTGAGTATAGGGGCGGCTATGCCACTGTATTCCCGCCGAAAGCTTTCGAATGCGAGAGCCAAACGGTAAACGCTTGCGTTCCGCGTTTTAACGCGTTCGACGATTGCAGTAGAGAGAAAGGCTGCTAGCTCTACGTCTGCCCACTGATCATTTCCAATCAAAGCTCAGCGTTCTGACGTCCCGGCACGCTCTCGTCTCCTCTTCTCCCTCACTTATTTCGCGCATAGGTACTCCTGTTGCACGCGTTCTTTGTCTTTGCGGTGAAAACTAGAGCCGCTAAATACACTACGCCTTCTGAAAATGGACACTTCGGCCATCTTGGTGCATAAATTCATTATTGCCACTTGTCCGAATCTTTATCTGAAACCACAGGAAAACAAATTTCCTTCCTCCCGAAATGTTAGAACGGTTGGCGACTGAACGAAACGGTAACACCCGAGCTCTCCTAACAAAGCTCAGGAGGTCGCTCCACGTGTTTTCGAATGATAATGGTCGCCGCCAACTGCGCCCGATCTGTGCTGAACACCAAAAAGGCGGCGCCGCCACAAGAAAACCATCGGGGAATGGAATGCCAATAATCTAAGCGTACCTATAGCTTATTTGGTGACTTTAGCGGAATTTAGGTGGTCATTGGACCAGTCTACCCATAGAGCTAGTTATAATGTACGCTAGACGTTCAACTGGCGCTACTGTGCTTACACAAACTGAAGCAGACAGCAACCAGTCGGGAATTGACTTCCGGTAATGCATTTCTATGGGAAAAAAGAGAGTGCATTTTCTCCCTGCGCTCGATCACAAGAGCAAATATCCCGAATAATTCGTACGTACAAGAGAGCGTGGAACATTTCTCAGTCAGGCAGAGAAAATAATTGGTCAGTTACGGCGTTCCTCTTTCAAATTCATTTCAATTGAAAACGGTGCTAAAACGGCTTCGTACATGTGTTTCAGTGCACTTTCGGACACTGTCGCGAACACAACTTCGCCGCTTTCAGGCATGAGGGATATACGTGCCAAACGAACGAAGGACATCTGGAAAACAAGAGAGACGGCAAGCACTACGCAGTAAAAATGGATCGGTAACTGCCCCTGCATGTGCAATCAAAATTAATTGAAGGCCACGTAATATATGCAGATTTTAAATAAGTACTACTTCATTCTTTCTGTTCTGTGCGAAGATGCATGTTCTACGTTCAAAACATCACCCACATGCTCGAAATCTTTGAGAACAAGTGCCCGATAAAAGCTGCCCGGCAAAGAGAAAAAAAAAAAAGAAAGAGACACCTTTTATTGCCCATGCACTTTATTCTTTACGTTTTGAATGTTCCTATCCGCTCATGAAGCTGCACGACGGGGTAATTTAATATAGAGACAGGACTGTCGTATTAGCAATATATAAGCGTCACCGGAATGCTGGCGAACCTTGAACACACTCTACATTCCTTTCGATTGTTATTTTGCTTTGAAGCGACGCTCGTTTTTACACACCTGCTGCGGAACATATGTTTGCGACTGAAATATAGCGAAGTTAAACGTCGTTCACTGATGAAGACAAATGCGGTAACTAAAGCAATAACACGTTTACAACGTTAATCAAGGTACATGTTATTCGGTACGACCCAGATAACCAAAGTGTTCCACGTTATTTTCCGGCGACGAGAAAAAAGGCACGCGCGTTTTCCCATAGGAATGCACGGGAGCACCGCAAAATTAGACTGGTTGCTCTCTGCTTCAATTTGCGTCACGCAAGTTGCATGGACACTAGCGCCAGTTGCAACCTCTAGCGAACATTCTAGCAACTCTACGAGTCTACCTAGAGGCTTGCACCGCGTCACCACGCTGTCTGCGCACTTGGGGTCGGTGCGGTGGCCACATATACCTTCCACCACCCTGCCAGAATATCAGTGAACGAAGCGAAGCGTGTGCTGTCTTCCGGTCTCCAAGATGGCTGTTCTCAAAGTCGCTTGAAGGTACGCAAATAGCCAAAGTGTGAGGTCCGTTGGAACCAATCAGCGAGCGGTAAAATGCCGAGCTGCTAGCGACAGCTGGTCTGCTTCTGGTGCCGTCAGAGAACAGCGCAGTGCGAACCGCGTGCAGACATGCTAATTCGGGCCGTGGGCACGCTGCTTGCTTCAACCGAAAGACAGCTGAACCGCCTCCCTCCCTCTCACTTTCCTCTCTCACCTCTTTCTCGATTGTCCTGAAAGTTTCCACATCTTGGCAAGCAGGCTGCCAAACACAAAGCATCGCCAAGACGGCCGAAGTGTAGTATCCAATCGGAGGACGCTGTTGCATCCCAGAAAGTTATCTCCGCTTTCCCCAGGGGGCACGTTCTAAAAACAGGGCCCGATCGTCTTCTGTCTCAGCGAGCCCTCTGGTTATCAAACTCGACACCTGCAGAAGTACCCATCGTGTAACAAAATGAAGGACCTGTTTTCACCTTTAAATACAACATGGGCGGGATACTGAGCGCGCGAAACACCGCGATCATCGGTGCCGCGTGGATTACGCTATGCGGCACCGCTGGCATCCATTCGTTCAATAGCTCGGCTTCAACGCATTGCCTCCTAGTGTTGTTGCAAAGCCATCCTCCTCCAACGCCCCACGGCTGTCATTGACTCCTTGGGTAAAACTGAAACAGCCCTTCGCTACAGGAATGTCGCCTCAATAACCAACGAGGTAATAAAGTTAGGAACCGATCTTTCACTAAGTTCTGTGACACGGGCAAAGCACCTGTCAGAAACTTAGGATGCGGGCTGTCACTGAATTCCGTGACACGGGCAAAGCAAGTCACTTTGTTTTTCCTACTAGGGATTAGTTACACATGATATTAACCGGAGACGACGGACGACAATGGGACAAGGGGCTCATGCGTAACGTTAACCGGTTCGCCTGTTTATTACCCTTGTATTCTAGGGATTAGTGTATTAAGAAAGGAAAAGTGCGGAATAACGAAAATGTGTAGACATTTCGACACGTGTAATGCTATAAGGTAGGTGGCTGAAGGTACATGGATTGCCACCAGATACGTTTTCCGGATAAAAAGGGGCTTCACACTTCCGTGCGTTGCATGCGTATTAAATGAGCGGCAACGCAACAAATATGCATTTTTTTATGTTTATGAATATAAAACGGCGGTTAACCTAACCCTTTGTCCTAGCCGGCTTCGTTAAGCTGGGTTTAACGAAAGGGGAAATAAAAAGTTATAGTAACGAGAGAGTTTTATCGACCTTATTCTTTGCTTTCGTATACGACATAGTACATCGATAACTATCCTCCGTTATAACTTGGTGAAAAAGTCGGCTAGGAATTCGGCGGCCGTGAATTGCCGGCGCCACACTTGACCTGGGTGCCGGCCAATCACGGCGATCGAATTTCTCGCCGACGTTTTCGCCCAGTGTCCAGATTAGAGCCCCAGGTACAAAACGTTTCTCTGCTCTGCCCATCCTTACCAGGCTGCACCGAGTCATAATTAGAGACAATATTTTGGTGCTCATTCCAGAAGTGGGCTTCTGGCCGGTGCCAGAGCCGTTTATACTGAGAGAGTTTGGCCAATGGGCGGAGCTTGTTGCCCGCTAGAACTAGCGGATTTCGTGATAACACAAAATGGCGTTACTTCTTTCTCTTCTTTATTCCTGAGAAATCGCATAGAGTTCCTATGAGTCAGAGCCACAAAATGGCGGACGGAATTAGTCATCCCCCGGTTGTCAGACTACGCTGCTGTGGTTGCCAGACTGTCAAAATATCCTTAAAAAGGCCAAACTCTCTCAGTATAAACGGCTCTGGCCGGTGCCATTTCCAGTGTTCGTGCGTATGGCGCGTGCTCTGCTCGCTTTCCGAAGCGACGCACGTGCGCCTGCTGGACTGTGGGGATGCTGCGCTGGGTTGTGAATTTTTAAACATAGGAAAGGTGCAGGAATAAATAATAATAATAATAAAGTCTTGGGATTGAAAAAGAGGGGTTCAAAAGAAAGGAATTTTGGAGTATAATTTATTACTACATGAGAGCAGTTGTGAATACAGAAGCTCTCATCACAAACAAAGGAATACAAAGCTGTAGTATATAGAGAGCAGAAAAAGGCGAAAGCATTTTTTGGGGGCCTCGCCCTTGTTTGGACAATGGAGCGAAAGGACAAGGACGGTGAAATATACTCACAAACAAAGCGCTGTTTGTGTTTTTTCTAATTGTCCTTGTACCTTTTTTTTCGTTTCTTGCTGTTTATTTAGTTTAATCATACACCAACCCTCCCAACTACACAACTTGCTACATACGTCTCGTTTGGAGCATGTGAGTGTTTTGTCATTTCATACTGGTAAGTGTTTACAATTAAGGAAGTATTTAATCGAAAATGTCTCGCTTTATGCACTTGTATCTACGCAGCGCGGTCGACCGATGGCAGCGCCGAGAAGTCGGCGGTTGTTCGGGGAGGAGGATAAAAAAAAGGGGGCGACGGGAAGTTTAGAGCCAGAGTAAAAATTGAAATCCTTAACAGCGCCAGCGAAAAAAGTAATAATAAAGAAAACAAAACGGACAGGAAACGAGAAGGACCGGTTAACGTACGTGGTAACTTTTATATCTGGTTTGGTTTGCGATGTCTCGTTTGACATTCTCGAGGTCAGGGCAGCTGGAGACCAAACCAGTTCCGCCGTTTCCTCGCTGGTTGGCTGGTTAGGTTGAACGGGTTTGGAGCACGCCTCACCAACCAAAGTTCATACCAGGGACTCCGTCACACCCGAAGAAACGCTATCAAGTCCCCGCCAGAAAGGTCTAGCAGAGTACATTTCGGAGCAGAATGCGGGCTGCGTAGTGACGTACGGAATTCACCTTTTTCCAGCCGGCCTCACCGACCAATTCACGTTCGGCGGGGGAGAGCTTCGCTGGTACTCGTAGCTTTGAACCTCCACGAGTTCGAGCTGTGCCCTGCCGAGCGACAAAATGAAAGCCTATTTTTACAGCGAAGCTGTAAATGACTCGCTGGTCGGTTTTCTGGAATTTCTTCGTGTCGTCGTCCTCGCGGAAAAAAGAAACCTTCAGTGATTGAAGCGAAAAGTGCATATCACGCATACAACATATAGCATAGCATTCGTTTCAATAATGAACACGCACAAAACAAGCATCCGAACCACATAATATGAATGATAAGGCGCTCCTGATAACAAGGCGAAGCACGTAGCGCTCACCGCATACGTTTTTGCGGTAAAAATTACTGTTGCGCAAGCCCGCCGCGGCGACGGCAGCTTACGACGTGGGGAGTGACGTCACTAGCCTTTCATACAGGGTGTTTCACTTATGAGTGACAAAAGGAATTCCTAAAATTAGTATATTCGATGTAAAAGGATAATTTTCTGCGGGACCGCATTACTCGTGGTGGTGGACGTCAAAAACTGCGCGGTACTTACTAATTAGTTCGCTGATTAACTAAAAAAATTAACCATCAACTTTTTATTTAGTGAAAATAGAGATATCGTTCAGATTAGAAACTTGCTGAGCGTCATTGAAAACCACTAAATCAGTCATTTCTAGTGCGCTAAATTTACCACTCGTGGAGCAGGTGGGGCTCCCATAAGAGACGAAAAAATCGCGCAGGCGCCTTACCACAACCGCCAGCCTTGTACGTGCTCCACGAGGGGTAAATTGAGTGCACTATTACCCTTCACATGCGCTCAAAGTCTTCGTGAAAAGGACTGATTTAGGGTTGTAAGCAGTGATAGAGTGCAGGCGAGCTGGTAATTAATTGACATCTTGTAAATCCTGAGATGGGGAACGAGATTTTTTGTTGTGTTTGTCCGTTTTTTTATCGTTCCCCATCTCAGGATTTACAAGATGTTGATTTAGGGGTTTCTGATGACGCTAAGCAAGTTTCTAATAGGAACCATATGTCTATTTTCACGAATTAAAAAGTTAACTAGTAAATTTTAGGTAATTAGCGAACTAATTAGTAAGTATCGCACATTTTCTGACGTCCGCCACCACGAGTACTGAGGTTCGAGAAAATTATCCTTTTACCTCGAATACACTAATTTTAGGAATTTTTGTCACTCTTACGTAAAACACCTTGGATATGAAAAGTTTTGGTACAGTGTATTTACTTTTCTTTCGTCAATATTTTGGTATAGTGTAGTGGGCAACCGCTGCGGGTGATACCACAGCTTCGCTGGCCGACCACCTTCACAGCGTGGATTGGAGCCCCGACTTTTTAATTATTGTAATCGACCTTCTAAAGGTGGGCAATCTAATTAATTAACCGAAGTTTTAGGGTGTCGTATATGGAACAAAAAGTGTAAGAATATACCTTCTTTTTTTTTTTTTTGTTTGAGAGTGAGGGGTGGGGATTGAACCCAGCATCACTGGGTTCTGCAGCGCGAGTTTTCGCTCCACGTGCTCCGAGCTGACCGCCGTATACGCACAAACTCTGAAAATGGAACCGGCCAGAAGCTCGTTGTCGCAATGGTCCTTACCAGCTTCTGCCAAGATTACGTTTTGTTTTTATGAAATCTTCCTTCTCTACACGTGGCTCGCACTGGCGCGTCACGTGAGCAGCCATTGTGGTGGTCTTTGCTGCCGAGTGTGTTCTTCCTGCAGCACGCATTTCGCATTACGGACGTCGTGTGCAAGCCACGCATTGAAAGACAACGCTGGCTTACTATCACTCACTACCGTTTTCATCGTACGGTTGCTGACGACATAACCACATGTATTGCGACACCAGCAAGCCCCCCACAAGGTCTTCTCACGCCCGACCGCCGACAACGACACCGCTCGGAGGAAAGCGAGAGACGCCGCCGTCCGTCTCGGTATCGCCGCGCGCGTTGTAAGACGCTGCGAGGCAGCGATGTTGACGCAAGCTAGGAGCCGCTGTGTGGATCCACTTGTAATGACGTCTAGGAGAGAAAGGCCCAGGCCTTGTCTCCTACGTGGTATTGGAGGAGGCCGATACTCTCGCGGCAGGGGCGGCGCGAGCAGCGCGTTCCCGAACGACTTCCGCCACGGAGAAGAACTCGCCGCCACGGCGTAGAGGTAGAGGAGCCTACGCGTCGACGGCAACGAAAATAGCGGAGCCCACGAGAGGCCTTGACGACTTGGCACGACGTCAGCGCGCATCACCCTGGTTACCCGCTAACTACTAGTAAAAGGAAAAGCCGCCACCGCCGAGCTCAGGCTCGCTTGCGCGGCCACGCGCCTATACAATGTGACCCCCGGCGACGGCGGGGAGGGAGGCCAGAGCAGAACGTCGTTAGGTGGGCCAATCACTGATCGTTCCCGAGGAGACGGGCGATTAAAAGCGAGCGGTTAGATTCCGCTCAGAACAAAAAAAAAAATCTATTAGTTCTTTGTTACGTTGCGAATGGCTCGAATAGTTTTGAGAAGACCGCGACAAGAGGTTGCGGGGTTGATGCGCGCTTGAGCGGCCGGTGTACTCAAGCTTCAATTTCCTGACGACCCCCTGCAGAAGCTCGTACCATTCCAGTCTCTCACGCTGACCTTGTTCACCGTAGACTGGTGCGCATATTTATAAGGCGAGAGACTGGCGAGGTTTCCATGACATAAACAGATGGAACTGCTCGGAATATTGTGAAATAAATAATACTTTCTTTTTTCGGCTTCTATACTGTTAGGAGATCAAAGAACACAAGAAGCTTAGCGTGTGCAACGCTTCTTGTCTGGGTTAGCTGGCACACCAGCTCGGTGCACGTGGAGCGAAAGCTCACGCTGCAGAACCCAATGATCCTGGGTTCAATCCCCAGCCCTTCCCGTTTCGATCTGGATGAGCATGGTACCGGCGAGCGGTCGTGTATCACTACTGCATGGTGCACGTTAAAGACCCCAGGTTAGAGATTGTACGGCACTGGCCAAATTGCTCATCTACAGTGGGTAACAATGTGGCCACGTTCTGACAGACTAAACTCCCCCTGTATATAAAAAAAACAAAAAAAACTAGGGATTAATTTGTGTTTTGTGTCCTAAATTGTTTCTTTATTCGAAAAAAAAAAGTATTTTGATTTGTTTTGAGCGTTCATAATGAATGAAAAGTATGCATATAATTTATTTGCATCGTTATTTAATAAAGATAATGTTAAATCAGTTTTTTGTTCGGTTTCAACGGTGTCCCTTCACACGCCTCTCAACTGGGGTTGGCAGGCCTATGTATGTACCGTGTAACACCGGACAACTTAGTCGAGCTGAATGACAGCCGAGAGATGTCAACGATCGTTGGCTTAATGACAGTCACGGTGTAGTGACAGTTGAGAGCATTAGTGTAACTAGGGTAATACAATGCTCAAAAATGAGGCACTGAAAAGTGACGCGTGGTCTGCACGCGAAGAAAGGTCTCGCGAAGACTCTCGCGGTTGACTGGCTGGCATGTGCACGTGCCCATGAACGATGAGAGAGAAAGTTAAATGACTGTTTGAAGTCATCCAAAAAGACAAGGAGTGCACCATTTCGCTTACTACGTCATAGATTCGGGTGGGCGTTTCTAATAAAGCTTTCTGAAAATGTCCTCTTTTTTTTTCTTCGCGAATACGCAAATTTCAAGCTTGATATTTTTGGGCAACCCTAAAAACCATTTTCAATCGTTTGCAACAAAAAGGAAATCAAGGTTGGGTCTCTCAGTGCTTTTTAAAATGCCCTATGACAGAACCCTTCTTCTGTGTGATATTATAGCAAATAAACTGAAAGCGGGACCATATTAACGAGATGAAACCACGAGAGGCCTTACCGTTCCGTCGAAAGCTGTAAATAAATGGCGTTTTGATGGCGGAAGCTTTTTTCAACAGCTGGAAAAAGAACCTAGAGTTCGATTTTTGTTTGCCTTTTTTCGTGCGACAAGCAAGTGCATGTATGTGTTGCTTCAATGGGGACGACAGCATGATTCATGAGCCGTGGAAAACGTCTCTCGACAGTTGCAGCGACAAGCATTAACGGCTTTCATCAGGGGTGAGACGGAAAGAAAGGGTCAGCATACAAAAGGGCATATATGAGAAGTCGGTACATGGTAGTGTTGGAGGTGCACCGAAGCATCCTACAGAACAGAAGGCTCGATGAACGGTTGAGGGAACATAGGCGCTGTATAAAGAAAGAGGATTCCTACTTTGAAGTTTCGAAACATCTGGTCAGAATGTAATAATTGTATACCGTTGTGGAATTTGACATCGGTGGAAGAAAAGGATAAAGATGACCACAAACGTTTGATAAAAGGATCACTCACAATAATAATTCACGGAAACGCTGTTAAAATGCCTTCGTTTGGTTTGGACCACGAACTTCGGCGGTTTCTTAGGCTTTGAAAAGTGCTGTCCTTGAAGGGATCCGGCCAACTCGTCGACGGCCAACTCGTCAACGGCCCATTCGTCGAATACGGCAATTCGTATTAGGGCAATTCGTCGAAGGGCAACTTGTCGAAAGGGGAAATGGGTGGAAGGTAAGGGCGATTCGGCGAGTGGGTAGAAAGACGTTCCGGGGTAAAAGCTCGAGGTTCCTTTTTATCTTTACTTTTTCTTAATTTACTTTTTTTACTTCTTTCAATCTTTACAAGATTGAAAGAAAAATCACAAGAGCGCAAAGATAGGAGAGAACCTTTAGACAAGCTGAAATATGTGTCCTTTTGTTACCTTTCTTTATTACTTATTTTGTAATGAGCCGCCGCAGACTGTCGCCGCGAAGCGACGTCAGCTGATGGGCCGTGTAGGTTAACACGCGCCCCAGTGATACACGAGCGATATAGTGACCGTGCCCCACTGCACCGTGGAAGTGGCGAAGGCGGCAAGTTGTAACTTTCGACAAGAAAGAGCAGACTGGAGGTCAGTTTATTAAGAAGCGCCTATTGTATACATTTTTTTACGAAAGACCGAACACGGACTATTATAGGGCAGTATTTGCTTTAAAATTTAAGGACAAAAATATATATTTGGCTTTAAAAATCGGCGACCAGTTGGCCTCTTCGACGAGTTTTCCTTCGACGAGTTGCCCTATGACGAATGGGCCTATTCGATGAATGAGCCGCCGACGAGTTGGCCGTCGACGAGTTGGCTTTCGACGAGTTGACCTAGACCCGTTTTTGAAGTGTCTACAAGTTTCCGGGAAGAAAAGTTGTTTTGTTCGTTTTCGGTCGGGGTGACAGAGTTCAAAGATAAGAGAGGAGGAAGTTGTCGCGGAGGCCGTCATTGTCCTGTTAACTGTTTGGAATGTACAGTCGCCGCGGGAGTTAATAGCTCCACGCGAGCGCGCGTTTATTTCCGAGGGGCGCTCGACTGGTGACTTGCAATAAAACTAGAGATGACGTCAGGCCAAGTCCATGCGGAGTGGACGGGGGACCCGCTCAATTCAAGGGAACCGTTGCTATCATCTGCCTGCGGGTGAGCGTAGGTCGAATGAAAATGGGAGATGATTCTGCAGAAGTTAGAAAATACGACGTATTTCCTTCTCTCTTTTCAAACTGCCGTGTCATTCGTGCTCGGCGATCTTGACTTCTGCAGAATCATCTTCCCTTTTCATTCGAACTACACTCAGGCGTGCGCGAACGTGCGGATGATAACAAAGGTTCCCTTGAGATTGAGACGGCTTCCCCGTCCACTTCGCATGGACTCGCCCTGACGTCATCTCTAGTTCTATCGAAAGCCACCAGTCAAGCGCGCCTCGGAAAAAAACGCACGCTCGCGTGGAGCTATTAACTCCGCGGCGACTTGTGCATTTGTGGAAAGAGGTGTTCTTGGGGTTTTGTCTTCCCCTTTTCATTCGTTTTTTTTTTCCTATTTAACCTTGTTTTGGGAAATAAAATTTCAGCTGAGTTGAAGACTTTTGAGTGCGTGTGTCGTTACCTGCAGTCTCGGGGTTCTGAACCATGTTTAATGTACACCAGCTCGAGTGCGCCCTTACATTTATTTCATCTATAGTCGATCGTTACGAAACCGCAAAATTTCATCAATTATCAGGCGTGAGATCAGGAAAATATTACGTTTCTCTTAAGCGGGGCGCACACTGCGTATACATCATTCAAAGGCGTGACCGGACAAAAGCTCACCCATTTTATAACAAACCCAAACAAAAACTCACCTCATTTTTTTTCATTTTTTTTTTTTTTTGCTATTCGGGACGAAACGGGTAGCAAATACCGTTTTCTGCTCACTACTGTCGAATCTTTCGGCGAGTTGACCGGGTCCCTCACAAGGACATGCAAAATTAGTTTTATATGTGGTTTATACAGTTACAGAGGTTGTGTGAGTTTGGCTGGTGTTGCGTTATAGAGAATAAGCTCTAGAAAACCATATATGCCATATGGTTTCATCGAACTACTGGCACCAAATGTTTGGAGAGTAACTATGCTTTTTCATTGTAAAAGCTTGATCACTGCCTTGTTTTCAACTCAGTCGTGGTTTGAGGTTCGCACTTTTAACAATAACAAAAAAGTACGTTACAAAAAAAAAAAAGTGACCCGAGAACGTTGTTTTAAAATTGAGAGTTGCTCTCATTGGAGAGGTTGCAAGCTGTTCAAAAAAGAAGTGAAACACATTTACAGACATAAAAATTCAATTGTAATCCTTAAAAAAAAATATCAAGGCACATATTTACGCTGAGAAGTCCGTGCACCGAAAAGACCACACCGAAACGCCCTGCACCGGAACGTCCTACACCAAAATGTCCGGATCACGGTCGAAACACGGGCTGAGATAAAGTGCGGACGCAATGGACATTGCACCATTTTTAGGAGAACTGGCACCCCATCCCACTCAAAGGTGTCGACAGATAAGCCACAACCGGCAGAGAAGCAACGATTTGGGAGCAAAATTTAGGCCACCGAAACTGAGCGGAGCTGATAAGATCAAGCCTGCTTGACTCAAGGGATGCCGGAGCACCCTTGTGCCACGCTCAAGAAACTGCGCGAACCGAAGTTTTTGAGCCCGAAGAGTGACGGAACAAGCGAAGTTACCCTTCAATGACCTCGGTTTTTCAATGTGCTTAGGTCACGCTGGGCTAAACGCGCACATAAAGGTTAGGCACGATGCCTCTTCATTACTAATGCATGGGTTTTCTTGGGGTTCAGGGTAATATTTGAAGTGAATGGCTAAGAAAATTAGATTGTTTCCTTCATTGTGCGTCGTAAATGTATTTGAAATCAAGGATTATCTCAGGGTGATGTGAAAGGGAAACTGAAGCGAAACTGTAATATACAAGCCATGGAGTTGCTATTTTTTTATATTTTGAATGAATGGGATTTAAACCTTCTGGACAAGAACAAGCTACAAGATAGATGACCAATTTAGAAAGCTGAACGGGATTTTGGACAGGCTGACGTTCCTTCCACCACAGCTTGTGCCCGAAGGACTAACCTACATCAGGGAAAAGTCTACCGGTGACATCGGCGACCTGCTGGACTACTTTGATTGCACGTATGTCAACGGCCCCTTCCGTTATGCTTCTGCTCCTTCTGCGGCGGCACCAGAACGAATTCTTCCCTTTGCCTAACTGTGCGCCAACGACGACCGGAGTTTCGTCCCGGAAAGGTGGAATATGTGCGACGCCACTCTTCGAGATAAAGACCGGATGAACAACACCTGCGAAGGATGGAATACCGGGTTCCAGAAGCTTGTCGGCCACGCCCATCCAAGCGTCTGGAGGCTGATTGAATGCCTCCAGCAAAATCAGGCGCTCGTTGCCACGGCATTGACACGGCCCGGAGAGGTGAGCCCCCAGTGAAGCGGGTGCGAAAAACCACTCTGCGCCTGCAGAATCGTATGGAAAATATTTGCGAGGGCTTCCAGGTACATCGAGATCTACCAAGACTGCTGGATCGAGTAGGGGACTGCATTCGCCTCTAACCAGTCGATAAATTAACTTGTTTCTACTCTAATCAACAAACCATGCGCCTGTCAGATTTAATTTATCGTTGCATTTGAGTGTCCAACGCATGCACCTAAGTTGTCTGCACTCGTGTTGAGACCAACATAAAAGTTTCTCCCGGTGAGCTTTTCTCCGGGTCTGTGAGAGAATAGGTGAGCTTTTGTCCGGTGAGCTTTTGTCCGGGATTCTACAAAAGACAGGCTGCAGACATCAGTAACCGCGATATCCGTGGTTCGGATGCCGCGTGCCAAGTTTCTCCTTCAACTCGTTGCCATACGGCATTCAAAGCACGGATCTCGTGATGACTTGCGTTCGAATCTGTTTGCAGACTGTCTCTTGTATGATGTGTAAGCAGTAGGGTTACAAGGGTTACAAAGGACCTCCAGAAAAATAAATCTAACCTCAAATTTTGTAAAAGGTGAACGGAAGACAGAATACGATCTACACTGGCTGTTACTTCATGTATCGCAATGCACAGCCTTCTACCGTTACTGAATGCGAGAGATGCATCTGAGTTAAAGTCCATGAAAGATGTTTGACGGAGGCGGTAACGGTTCGTTCACTCGGGAGTTTTCATTTATTCACTAATAATAAAACTAGATGCCGAAAAGCAAAAACTGTAAGAAGAGTTTGCATCGTGAGCTTATAATGTTGGCAAATTTCGCAAACTCGGCAGTACCTGCCGGCTCGAACCCAAAGCTACTGGGCGGATTCACCCGCCAGCTTGCCCGAGCATATCAAATGTTAACAGCGTCTGGTTTATCAAAACATGAAGCTCTGAAAATAGGTTAAAACACATACGTGAGAAATATTGCCAAAGAGATAGCACACACGAACTTCGAAAATTGTTCGCTACAAGCTTAGGTCATGCAAAACGATAAAAAAAAGCAAAAACATGAGGGCTGTGTAATGAGAGCGCAAATTTTCGCCCGAAAGGGGCAAGCACTGCACAAATATCTGCTCTTGGCTCGTCTATATTGTGCGATCAATGCGGCAATTACTGAAAGTAGTGAAGACGCAAAGGTGCTATAAAAATATCAGTGAATAAAAAAAAATATATAGCGACACGCTTGCAGTAAATTTCCACGTGTTCACCCGATTAAAAAAGAAAATCTGCGCAAATACATACTACATAAAGAGTATCAAAGTAAAGAATAAAGCGAACAAGCCGAAATTCTTCAGTTTGTGCCGTTTTACTTTGATAACAGGCAACGGTCTTACAGTTTTTGTTTTGCGAGTGATTATCACCTTAACATTTTTGCAGTGAATACTTTTCCAAGATTAAAACGCTGAATGGGAACTACAGCCAAGCTGCATTGGTTGTAGTCGGAAATGAACCTATTCCCATCGTGCACAATGTTCGAAGCGTAAAAGCAAACTGAAATTAAACAGTAGAACTACCCCACCGTGTTAAATATTATTTAGCCATGTGCTACGCCCAAACACTTGGGAGCTGAATGGCATCAAAATAAAAGTCAGCTCTGCTCGTTTTGCGCTCCGATGATGATACCCGATAAAGCCATCTCAAACTCTTTCAGACATGATATTATCTCCTAATCTTTATTCTTAACTCGCAATGATACACGTTTACGAGGCTTTG
Source organism: Ixodes ricinus (assembly GCA_037355805.1). Taxonomy (NCBI): domain Eukaryota; kingdom Metazoa; phylum Arthropoda; class Arachnida; order Ixodida; family Ixodidae; genus Ixodes; species Ixodes ricinus. The sequence continues at coordinate 43,038 of JAZHYW010040514.1, read as the reverse complement.
GCAGTGTTCACTGCCCGGTGGTCCTTCTGAGACGTGAGCCGCGCTGCACTGGATTAATCAAACTTGATCGAGGATGCGATGCTGATTATTTTATGCCTCGATAAAGCGAAGTGCGCTGGTATCGTCGCCCTCCTTTCTGGCCTTACGTCGTTCGCCTTGCCCATTCAAAGCGTCATTGATGCGTCGTCACCCGCGAGGTTCTCGCAATATATCTAATATTAGGCAAGCCATTGAGACTGTCGTGCGGGAGGTCATAGGTGCAGGGAGTTTCTCGGAGTTTGCTACGTGTACGTACCCATTTAAACGCAACCGTCAACAAATCGTTCACAGGGTTGCAAGTAGGATTTGTCTCTTCGGTGATCCCGATGAGGAATAATAAGCCAGTTGAATGCGCGCCCTTCCGAAGCGTTCACGGAAAGTCCAGTCAAAGCCTCCTATATACTGACAAGGCCTGGCAGATCGTCACGAGAAGCGGCCGCCGAAATGGGAAAGGTGGAGCGGCAGACAACGGATGAGAGGAGAGCCACGTGACTGGCGCCCCGCTGCGGCGAGACGCCGAAACACACTTCTCCCGAGCGAACAAGTGTGTTTCGGGTCCTCGCCGCTGCAAAAGCTGTGCGCTGACGTTCAGGTTCCTCGAGAAATGGCTCTTTGATGCTCTGTGCTACCAGATCCTCGCGCTCCAAATCTGCGACCGGGCACTCTATGGCTTTGTCGTCGAACTGCCAGGCTTTGTGAGTATATAAGAAGCTATGGTTCAGTAAAAACAAGAAGTCAAGAAAGAAACAAACACGGCTGTCAATCCAGGAAGCCTCAAAGTGTCGATAAATGTTTGGGTAAAGCCCCAGCCACGCTGCTTTAGTACATCGTACATGAGACAGCCCTTCGCGTAGTCTGTAGACACTATTTGAGGCGTTTTTCTTTCTTACATGACTGACGGTCACATTGGTCATAAAAGAAAAATCTCTGGAGAGTTTTCTCTTGAAGCATGTATGAAGCAAACATGTTTGAGCTTGAGGCGTCTTTCCGCAGACAATTCTGTCATAATGTCTTAAACTTTTGTATGATGCAGCTACAAGCAGTTTGACTAGACAGGTTATTCAGAGAAGTTATCAGCGAAGAGTAGTCTCACGAAAAACAAATAAGTCATTGGGTTCTATAAAGGGCACCCGAGATACCGTATGAATAGTTGTTGTGCCTCTTAGAACTATAAGAAGGATAAAGAACGCCATCATTTCACTTTTCCGCAAAACACACAGATAGTCAGTTGCGACCTCCTTCACGAAACCCCAGCTAATGTCGGGGCACAAATAGTCTTGACACAAGCCTACCATTCGCACTCCAGGAGAAAACAGTACGACGTTTCGGGTGATTATAAATGCCTTAGCGCATATCACGTTCGTTTTTTTTTTTCTCTAGCTACAAGTTAACATGGATTCGACACTCGCTGGACCTTATTTGTTTGATGTTAGTTTTCTTTTTCTTTCGTGTAGTCTACATTGAAGTAGACACACCGTTCCTTTCTATGTGTGTAGCTCCACAGGTGTACGTCCTTCCAATGCTCTGCGCTCAAAGCGAGTGCTCTTCACTGTTCCCATTGAAAACAGACGCAATCAGAAAAAATAGCGATAGTCAGACTGTTGAAGGAAAGCCAACTGTTTAAAAAAGAAACTTGATATATAAAAAAGCAAACCCTGTGCTCTTTTCTTTTTTTTCCTTTTTTGATAGCGGGTCAGCTGTGATCCCGGCGAGACGGCTGCATCGATCCAGTGGCCCCCGGAGACGGAAGTGACGTATTGTTAAGGCGCGATTGCTTCCGCAAACATTCTTCGCGCCTCGTGACGTCACAGTCTGCTTCCTCTCTCACTTTCCTTCCCTTCTAAAAACAGAAAAGGAAGGAAAGAGATATAGAAAGGAGAGAAAGAAAGATGAAGCACGCCCCGGAAAGCCGTCTTCCGTTATGTTTCTCTGTTTTAGCGTCACATCGTTTTGCGCGTGTTGTATGCTACTATTTTCCAAAGAATCTCTCCAAGTCGTCATATAGAATCGATTCCAAGGTTTCGACTCTGAAAGGCCGGCTCTGTTTGCTGATACGGCGAGGAGACATTTGTTTTCCTCCAATGAAAAAGAAAGCAAGAAAATCGTCTAGCCGCAGGATTACGCTGTCGTTCGTTCGTGCTATGGTCTAAGAGTTTCTCGAATTTCTCATTCTTCGCGTGCGTTCGAATCTTTCTATGGACATAAAGGGTTAGAGCAGAGTTCCACGCAAATAGCGCAAGCAAACGCGAATTGTTTTGCGCACACGGGCACAAAACAGAAAGCAAGATGTCGACAGCTCGATACTGTTTTTTCCAAAGATCATCTTAAATTCCCCCACACGATATCATAATGGAAATCGTTATACGCTTATATAATGACAATCGATCAACTGCCAAAGGAACACAAAAGTGTGCTCCTCAGCTGCGCGTAAAACGTTCTTAAGGGGATGATTTTTTTTTCATAGCATACGAGCGCGCTCCATTTTTTCACCAATTTTTATCTTTTGTCCAGCTGACCAATCCACTCAGTTAAATTAGGAGAATTCCTAGTCATGTTATTTCTTGAAACACAATAACCAGCACAAAAATTTGTCGAGAAGTGTTGTGTTAGCACCCTTCGACCAACTATTTCTGTGCGAGCAACGTCAGGATCGTTTTTGTGCGAACTATTGCTGTTGTGCGAAGCCTACTTGCGGTCAGGACGTGAATAATATTTTTCTCTCTCACGAGCAGAGTGCATTGAAAAAGAAGGACTCTTTAAACGCCGGATTCGTATTTCCGTTATTTTTTGCGCTTAATTTTTGAGGACTGTGTACGACTCCAATTATGCTTCAGCGGCGAAGTCACTTCAAACATGAACCGTTAACTGGCCTAAAGTCACTTGTGATTCTTTCAAACCGGGCGAGACCCTTGTCTGTTGTCTTTATTATGGGCCGGCTCCTGGTTTTGTAAGAAGAACAGGATTAAGCTCTGGATTAAGTGGGTATTAAGCTGAACATTCTGGAACTCTAGCGATTTCGACACTGGCCTGGCTAAACGATATAAATAGTTTGTACAAGGTTGCTTTGCCTTTGATGTTTCGTGACTTTATGCACCGCGGTTACAACCGCGGAGACCGAAGGAATGTTACTGATTTCTTCTTAAGGCATTCGTAAAACGAAAGTTTAATAAAAAAAAAGTATTCGACCGCTGGTGGGAGCATTATTGTCATCCAATTTTCTACAAAATAAAAATTAAAAAAAGGTTGGAAACAAAAAGAAAATGGTAAGAAATGCGGAATGTGAAGACGTGTTTCCGAGCGTTATAGGAAAATTGGCGTTCGTCTTGCGCTTTACGATTGAACGAACGATGGCAACGTCCGCATCCACGCAAATTCGTGGAAGAATAGGAAAGCATTATTCGTCTTCATGTTGTTTTGATACAAGATCGTGGGTTCTGAATGACTGAATAAAAAAATTATTTCGATAAAACTAGCAATTAAAAACGACCACGTTTAGCAGCAGGAATTGAGTCAGTAATGTTTTGATATTGGACGTTTCTTTCCTAATGAGTCAAGTTACCTGTGCCGACATTAAGGATAGCCACTGCTGTATGCTTTTGTACCTGCGGCGCTTCCGAACTGTATTTATACTATATTAAGCTAAATATTGACGTAGCAGTGCGCCGTGCCGCTATTGTGAGGTAGTTTTAATCTTCATGCAAAATCTAGCAATTCATAATTAACAGCTAGTTGCGCGAGTGCGACGCGGTGGTGAACGTACGCAAGGTATGAGGTGTGTTGGTTACTTTTCTTTTTTGTTGGGGATGTTATTTTATTTTATTGTCTCCCCCTGGGCTGTGGCGTTATTTATTAGAAACATTCGGTTCGTGGCAATTTCTTGTCTGAAATGTGCCAGTCTCCCTTTCAGTTAATGCGGCCTTATCGTGGTTTCTTTTTTCTAATAAAAACAAGAACGAAACAATAAATACAAGTGTAATCAAAACTTTCAACAGAAATTAAAAAAAAAATCAAGAACCATTTTGGAAACGGCAATCGACCTTGTTCCAAGAAACTTAGCTTTATCTCTTAGCGAAACCTCGGTCGACACTTGGAGGCTTTCAGATTTCTTTTCAAGTCCTGCTATGTAACGCTCTTCAATCTCGTCGATTTTCAGGTAGGGTTTCTTGGGGAACAGACTTCGAAGCTGTGAGCCCGAAATTTGTTACAGCTGTCGCGAATGAAACAAGAGAAGACTTGTTGGTGTACCGCCACTACATGGGAAAGTCAGAAATCCGCGAAAGCTCTTCACTCCATTTCAATGAAGCAGTATCATCCACTTCAACGTACGCTAAACAAAACTTACAAATAGGACATAGAAAAAGAAGTTCCCGTTTTTGCACGCTTATATTCAGCAGACTTACGTCCCCCTTAATCGGACGGTGTTCATGTGACACTGACATCTTGTGACACCATATATCAGGTCGCACTGTGACGACACGCGACATGATGGCGTCACCTGACACGGAATTTTCCGCTAAGTCGAGGGAAGAAACTTGTGCCGCCGTGTGACACGAAGTCAGGCGACACTGCGACTACACAATGTCCCGACAGTGATTTCCCCGCTAAATGCAGCGGAGAAATTGTACCGCTACAGTTAGCGGGCCACGGCGCACTCTAAACGCGCATGAGATCGGTGGCGAAGCCTCGCCGACAAAGAGATAAGCGCGTTTTCGGGAACCATTTTTGCACGATTGATACGGTACGATGAGCCCTCCGGTACGAACTGCGCATATGTGAGTCTTATGTGATAGCGCATGCGCAGTTCATACCGGAGGGTCCATCGTACCTTATCGGATGTGCATAAACAGTTCCCTAAAAGTCTGCATTGAGTGGATCGTTCCAATACCTCCGATAACGGTACCCGATAACGACACGATGCATGCGCAGAGGCGTCGGCGGAGTATCGGGTATCGTCATCTGTGTCGTCGGAATTATCTACTGAAACGCCATTATAACAACTATCGGTAAAAAAAGAGCTACACGAAAAGCCGTTGTTTGTCAGATTACATGCAGTGGTATCGCTTCCAAGGATTCAGTGTATACGTCCTCAAACATTACATTTAGTAAGTCTGTCCACGGTGTATGCTTACAATCCATGAAGCAACACAGAATGCACGATAGTAAAGGTTAGCCGATGGCTCCTTTAAACGTGTTTCAAATTTATTTTCGCGCACGCGTCTCATGAATTAAATGCTAAAAGGATAGCTATCGAATTCAATGACACTAATTATCCTGCCTCTTCCAAACAAGCTGTGTCTAGGTGAGGCTTCTAGGAGCATACAGAAACCGCGTAGTGCCCTTTGCTGCCCCCCCCCCAAAAAAAAAAAAAAAATTACGATTTTTTTTTTTCATAATATGAACTACATCATCGCAGCTAACCTTTTGACGTGCAGATGACGTTTAGAGGACGTTTCTGCTTGGTCTATTATTTGAAGCATTTTATGCGCATAAAGCAGTCGCTTAGGTCACATTTTCTTTTAGAAAAAAAACTCAAATATCATTTTGAGTTTTAAATCTACTGGGTATATAAAGTCGTATGTGTCGTACATGTGTGCATAGCGAGGCTATCAGGGAGGTATGGAAGCTTCTGGTACTTTTAACGGGTTTCGTACTTTCTTTTATTCTCACAGCACGTTAATCATTAATCATAATCTACGTTCCCATCTCCCCCCCCCAAAAAAAACAAGAACAAAAACGATTGCGCAGCGGCAAGTGTTTATAGAACATTCATGGTAGCACAGAGTATCGAGCAGCCTTCGTCGAAGGCTATAAAACACAAATCAAAGCATCGACTTCAATTACAGAAACAATGAAGGATAAAGCAAAGCCCCTACTCCCGTAAAGGCAGAAACACACACACAAAAAAATCGAAAGTCAACATAAGATTTTGGCTCGCTACCACCCAAAAGACATCAGAAAAAAGAAAAAAAGATAGTGTTTTGATAATACAGACTGCTGCTTAAACGAGCGAGCGTTTGAAGCTCGTGGCCAACAGAAGCTCTGCATAAAATTCACGTTTCCTAAATTAAAACAGTTTAAGGCAGATGTGAAAATGTCAAAAATCTTCAATTACTTCGAGCTTCGTGTTTTAATTTTTTTTGTTTCTCACTAAGAATAAACGCTACAAACACCGTTCGGCTGGAGAGTGCCTCGATGGCAACGTGATTATCCCTTCTAGGTTATGTATCTACCCCTTAGCTCGAATGATGATATGGATCAGTAGGCAAGAGGCTTAAGTGCAATATAGGCAGACGCAGAACTGCGAACTTTTGAGCCAACTCTACGGCGTTGGTTCCGACTTATTCACGTAAGCGCGAAAAACGCAAGAAAAGGCTGGCAAGGAATACCCGATGAACAACGTGACAATTCAAAATAAATATTTTAGAATTTTTTGTAACAAATGTGACGCGCATCATGTCCACCCCCCCCCCCCCAAAAAAAAAAAGAAGAAATATTTGTATATATATATATTTTTTAACGCGATTTATAATGGTGTCAAAAGATTACCCAATCAATATTTTGCTACAGCGTCAAGTATATTCTCAATTAAAGTAAAGAAAACGCAACTGCTCGAAACCGAAACCGAAACTGAACTGGGGAAGAAGAAGAATGGTAGAGGAGAGCGTTACCGAAAGTCACGTGGCTGTGCAACTTTTCTTTTTTTTCAATCAACCTATTTTCTGTTTTTTAGAAGCCATAAAAATGGGCGTCATATTTCTTTTTCTATTTTTAATATTGAGTGTGTACCTCCGATGACCCACGAATCGCGACTGTGATTATATTTCTTGGTTGTGTCTAAACCATAGAAAATGGCACCTGACCACGTGCCATTTTCAAATGTACAAATAAAAAAATCTTGGCGGGCATTCCTCGTTCCCCCAAAATTCCCGATACATCTGGTTTACGTTGAAGTCACTCAACCAATATTTGTTTCCAGAAGATTTGTAACTACTTAGGGTGCAAAATGGACGGTAGGTTGACGTAGCACAGATTAACTATACTCGTTTTCACCTCAAGAAAAAATGGAAGTTTTGTGCAATTGCTCATACGCCGCGCGAAGTAGTTCTTACGAGATTTGGTTGTCGAAGAAAGAGGCGATGCTTTTGACGATTTGAAATGTGTACTTCTTGATAAGGTAACATACATATAATAGAAAATGCACCTAGATTTGTCTTAGTACTCTACATCAGTGGTTCTCAAATGGGGGTTCGCGAAGGCCTACCTCATCAGTCAAGCCCGGCAATAAAAGTTGTCTTTTTTCAGGTCGAGAAGAAATGTTTCTGTTTTTGGACGAGTTTTTTCATGTGTATGGCAATAAGAGAGGTCTACTTCACACTAGCGCTTACTTATTTCTATTTATTAAATCATTATATTTAACCTGTACCTTTCCCTCCTCTCACTACGAACGGGATCCTCCACCAGCTCCGCCGTTACACAAGGGGTGTGCGAAACATCGGTGGTTGAGAACCACTGCTCTACATAAAAGAGGAAATTAGTAATGCTCCACGATATCCGGACTTTCTTTTACTACGGTTCTTGAGGTGAAAACCAGTATAGTTCAAGTACTAAATCAAATCTAGTCTAAACTACCAGGTATCCCAAAGAAAAGCCACGCTTGTAACTCGGTAATTCGCTGCCTCATCTGTCTGGCTCGGCTCGCCCCCCCCCCCTCCCCTTCCCCAAGCAACGTCTGGGCATCGAGGGATTACATCACCGATACCCAGCATAGACACAGTACAAAACTGTGCATTTACATTTTTTATTTTTTTATATAGCTCGCAAGAGGCTATGTTAAGAATATAGACCCTCCTCAGGCATCTGTGTATGGGCGCCGCCATAACCGACCTTCAGTTTTTGTTTCCTCTTATTCCGTTCACTTCACTTCATCATTGCCCCAGCAGGACAGGTTATTGCCACTTCAGGTGCTACTGCGTCATTCTCTCTCAGCATAGGCCTTTGTGGAGGCTCGTCAACGCCTGCTTCAGTGGCTCGACATCTCGGTAAGACAAGAGAAGGTCGGCAATGGCGGCTCAATATGGCTCGTGTTTAAAGCGTCTATAGACCGTTTTACTGAAAGAGGGCGAGAGAGGAAGGGGAAAGGGCTACCCGCGCTTTCCTCCTTTCTGGTTGTGTAGAGAGAGTGAAAGTCCCGGATGAGAGGCTCGGCCGGTGTTGGGTGACTGCTGTGCCCCAACTTCGTTCGCGCTTTCTTTTCTGTTTTAAACTCGCAAACTTAATTAGAGCCACGGGCTTCGATGGCGACAGTCCCCCGGTCATCGGGACACCGTTGCGCGGTCATAGGGTGCGCGAATAACGACAGAAAGCGTCGAATACTGTCCGAGCACCTATGTAGCTTGCATGGAATCCGGCAAGACGAGTGCGGCTGCAATGTTTTTAAGCTCCCTCGCTCTCCACATGACCCTGGTCTCGGCGGCAGTGCATTGCGTCCGTAAACCGAAAAGACGTTTCCTCAACGCCATCCTCTCGACTGTGCTCGGTACATTTTGTGAATGGAGCGCGCACCGAACGCTGTACCGCCAATGAACATGGGGTACACTCGCAAGGTGCGTGCCAGTTTTCTCGTGATAACTGCTGTTTCAGCTTGTAAAATTTTGTAACTGAATTTATCTTAATAATAATAATTTTCAGTGGTGACTGAATCGATTTTATCATCTACAACACTTAGTTGAAGGCTTATTTCCGCCTCCGGGTGAGGCTAGAAATTGTTGAAAAGGTAGTTCTATCGGTTTTCCTGAATCGCGATCTCCTGCGCGATACCAGAGAGCCAGGCAAAAGCGCTCCTTGGATTGCCGCTGGTGGGTTGTTTCCGCTGATTGGGCGCTTTGAAGAGCTGGATAGTCGCTGCAGGGTACGTCTCGTGTGTTGCGATCTGCGTTTTCGAGTCCAGTGTGCACGTTTCTTTGTTCGAGTCAGTGGCATCCGCCAGTGCGGGGAAGGGGAACAGCGGCAGCGAACATGTTAGTGATAGAAATTGAAGGTTAGTACTCAAAATATTGCATCAAATAGTAAAATAATTCGTGGCTGCTTTGAGGCTTTCTGCGGTTCGATATAAGTACATCTAGAACGTCTTCGTCATTCATCTACAAGGAAATATAAGAACACAGACACGCTAGATAAAAGCAGCGCAGCAAAACGATCTGTAGCAGCTCCGGGTGTTTAGGTAACCTCGATCTACTCTCATCCAGATGTAAATGATCGCGCCTGTCCCTCTTTCGGAAAAATTACAATCACAACGGTGACCTCAGGATTTCATTTCTCGCATTTCTTGCATTTTCCCTCATATTGATAACTTGCATAAAGTTCACCACCTTTCAGCTTCAGTCATTTCATTTCATAAATTCACTATTCCATTATCAACAATAGACTGGAATAACCTGCGTAACAGCACTATGTTTGACCCAAAGAAGTCAGATTAAATGTTTATACTAACCGACTATCTGCAATTGCCCTCATAGGATAAGTATCAATTGGTTTTGCTAGTTATTTGTACAAATACTTTGTTCGCGTCGTTTCTTCTCTATAACACATAGTTTAATGTTACGTGTAACAACGTTTTAATGTTTATCTTTTATTATTTGCATTTATATAACAATGTTTCGTACGGGCCCTCAAGGTATAATGAATGACGACAATGATGATGACGTGTTCTGATGACGACAACAGCCTCCTTAACTATTTTGAACAAGCTCAGTAGATTACGCTATCACAGCAGTATGCTCATGTCTGGCTATCTTATGTCGTCGGCGTACCTCAGAGTATTACTGTGTAGCAAGGAGAAGCCACTTTGGGAGCGCGGCACATAACTTAGGTATGGCCTTACCAAATTCTCTCGTTCCAGCTAACAAACCACGCAAGGGAAAAGTTAAGTTCTCTGGGACTTCAACATGAAATACGCGACATTGATTACATCACAAATACTTTACAGGATTCGCTCTTTTTTGTGCTAAACTGGAGAGAAGCCATAAGATCACCTTGAAGAAAGCAAGTGCTACACACTGTAAACGACTTTATTTTCGCGAGTTCTATAGTTCGCGAATCTTGCGAAATGTGGCTTTCGGGAATACTTGTTCTCAGGCACAAAATTTCGCGATTGGGAGTGGTATATTTGTTTTTATTTATTTGCCTTGTGTCCAGAAACAGCCGAGGCCTTAGTACTGGTACACACTCACGCACAACATACACTTTAAAAAGAAAAAGAAAACACGTACACATAATGGCAGAACAGATATAAAACCCGAACACTGATGTTAGTAAATGTGAATGGGTAGTGCGCTTTAAAATCCCACTCACTCCCGAAACGTCAACCACCGCGCTCAGTGCATTAAAATTGCTCTGAATTCGTAAAACTGGGGAAAATGAACATATGTCTTGCACGTAAAACGTGTTGTGGTGTCGACAGTTTACTCGGGGGGCAAGCAGAGAAACAAGCCTAGGGCAACGTAATCTACTATGCACAGTTTTATACAAAAATACATAATCACGAAAACTGCGACGAGCCTTCAGTGATTGCAAGTTCAGTCGATCTAACATTGACCCGTAACCCCCCCCCCCCCACCAAAAAAAAAAAAAAAACGGCGGTTGTAGTAACGGTTGCAAGCAATGCGTGCCAACTTTCTCTGCACACGTTCTAGGCCATCAGAGCTGGTCACACCCAGACAGTTCCAAACTACAGAGCCAAAGTCCAGTTTTGAGCGCACAATCGATGTGTAAAGCCTGACGATACAGGACGCCTCTTTGAAATGACGGGCAATACGTGAAAACAAACCTAAAAGTCGCAAGCAAGAGCTAATCAGATTTGACACATGATTTGTAAAACTTATGGATGACTCAATATACACTCCTAAGTCACGTACGCAGTATTCGCGTCGCAATGGTTGATTGTCCAGCTTATACAAAAAATCAAGCGCACAATTCTTCCTTGATAAGGAGATAACACATGTTTTTTTTTTTGCGCTTAGACATAATTTATATTGAAGACACCACGATGAAATAGCAGTAATATCCTCCTGTAGCAGAACACACTCAACATGTGATTTTATCTGTTTGAATATCTTAATATCATCAGCGAACTGCAGCAGATTTGGATGTTTAACGCAAAGAGAGACATCGTTGGCAAAGATATATAAACAGCAAGGGTTCTAGAATAGAACCCTGAGGAACGCCGGATGATGATATGTATGATCTCGACAACACACCGTTAACACGAACGTTGTTAATGCGCCCGGACAGATATGACTGAAACCACAAACATAATGGCAAACACACTCCATATTTCGATAACTTGTGCACTAATAGGTCATGGTGCACAAGGTCAAAGTTTACTCAAGTCAAAATAAATGGCGTCGACCTGCCCATGGTTGGCAACAATGGGGCCAACGTGACTCAAATACTCAGCTAAGTTCGTTTCAACACTTTTAGATTTAACAAAACCGTGTTGAGATTCATTTAATATCTCTTTGAAATAGCTAGAAAGGTGCACTCCTATGACAATCTCGAACGGTTTCGAGAATGCGGTTAGTAAGGAAACGGGTCTATAATTTCCAACATCTGCAGAGTCCCCTGATTTGAAAATCGGCACCACAATGGCTGACTTCCACTTTTCTGGGAAAATACAGTTTTGAATAAACAAGTTAAAAAGGTAGGTCAAGACCGGCACAAACGCATCAGAGCAACCTTTAACAATAAACGCTGGTACGCTATCGGAACCCGATGAAAGTCTAGGTTTAAAACGTCTAATACAATCGTGCACTACAGAGTGATCGACGCTAAATGGGGCGATAACACTATCAGTTTTCGCAACAACATGATTAAGCGCTCGTGGCCCTGAGCTCGCAGATTGCATGTCACACAGAAATACACTTGAGAGGTATGACGAAAACATTTCGCCAACAACACGGGAATCAGAATGAAAACCGGAATCATTTGACAACGTAACGGACTTCGCTTCTATGCCCAATACCTTATTTTTGTACTTCCAAATATTGTTAGGATTTTTCAGCAGTTCGTTCTCAGTGTTATTCCTGAAGTTTTCTTTATCTCGCTGATAAAGAAACTTTACTTCGGTCCTTGCCCTAATAAATTTCGCCTACCAAGCGTCACCGTGGCCATGTTTATAATGACGATGAAACCGTGATTTTTCTTTCATTGTACGCTTCAGTTCAGATGAAAACCACCATAGAAACTTCTAGCTTTTACTCGTCTAAAGTGGAATAAAACGCTGAATACCATCTGTTATAATGTCAGTGGAAGCATTACAGGCTGAATTTACGTCAGCGTTTGTTATCGCCGGAGACCAATCTATGTTCGTGGAATGATGGTAAAGACCCAGGTAATTTTCCTGTTTAAAGTCGAAAGACACATGGCTGTATGCGGGCTTAAGCTGAAACTTCAATTTTATGGTTGCTACAAACGGATCGTGCCAAACATCATCTGGAACCACTGAAGAGTCAACTTTCAAAACTACAACGTCACAGTAGTTAACAATACATAGATCCAGCACATTTCCCGCAGGTTTTTTTATACTATTTAGTTGTAAAAGGCAGTTGAAGCTTAAGAAAGCGAATAAGACACCGGCCTTTTCTGCCGTATCGTGGCTCGTGTTATCAACACTGGGAGCTCCAGTGAACACCAGGAAGATTAAGGTCTCCTAAACGAAGAATGCGATAACGGCAGGGATCAAGTTTTGCCTCAGGCATACTAATATAGTGTTGGAACAGTAAAGCGCTGAATCCTGGTGGAAAGTAGTAGTTTCCAATTAGCAGATTGGTTCGATCCTTCATCGGCACCTCAACCCACACGCATTCTTCATAATCTTCAAGGTCTTCTCGGCGAAAAGAAACAAAATCGATATTTATAGCAGACAGAACCTCGCCTCCAAAACGTTTGCCGGATTTAACAGGGTCCCTGTCATGGCGATATACGTTATAGTTTTTTTTTTCTGAAATACTCAGGGGATGGAATTGCTGTGTGCAGCCACGTTTCTGTAAGACAATAAAGGTCATAGCTATTTGCATTCACGTTAGCTGAAAATATTTCTGAGTTACTTCAAAGACCGCGAACATTTTGGTAGTACACGGTCGCACTTTCATGGAAGAGTTTTGACATGTTCAAGTACCTTCATTGCACAATGGAATCAAAATGTCGTCCGGTATAGTTTTCAATGCTCCAAAAAAGGGCCGAAAGAGACATCCAGGTGGCTAGACCTTCGAATCGTTAATTAATTCAGAGCAGTCAGAGTCCACACAGACGTGGAAAGATGTGTAGCTGTCGTACTGTCGTATATGTTATGCACTCGTTACCATAAGATAATATATTCGCGTGATATATTTTTTGCAATATTTTTCTAGTCGCGAAATTCGCGAAAGTGAGGTCTTCGCGAAAATGAAGTCGTTTACAGTGTACAACCGACGGTATATATCGATATGGTCGATGCTTTGTAAATTCGCTATACTCTATAAACACTATAGACATTCATACTTACCTGAACATCGCCAAAAATGCGTTTGGTTTCTACGAGAACTCATGTTCTACTCGCTGAACGAGTTTATATATTTCTACGTTAACGACACAACCTTGTTGCGCCTAGCTAAACCATGTAACCGTAATTCGATCGAAAAGGCTGCGCTGGTACGGCTCATAATGTTCTCGACAGCACGGAATTCCAGCCATCAGTACTTCAGGTGCAATGGTCCATTCTTAAACATAACAAAACGTCTGAACTAGAGAGTTGTGAAACCAGAGTTTGATAGGTAATGCTCTTCAATCAGGAACAATGTCTAAATAATAAATGGTCGCGAAGATTTCCAAAAGAAAACCCGAAGTTCTGACTGCTTCATAGATGGCACATGGCACTTTTTCATGGTATTCTTTTTTTCTCGTTTTCAATAGTTGAAGGTCATGCAATTATACAAACAGAACAAGGATGACAAATAAACAGGTTTAAAATTGGGAAATAAGAAAGGGGTGAATCTTTTTAAGCCGTACTCTTTGCATCCTTATCTATGCAAGCTATCTTCTGCTGTTGAAGCAGCCCTGTAGCTATTCATCGTGTTTATATATGTTTATATGTTTATACATGGCGCACAAGCTGTCACCCCCTGCCAGAATATTTACACCATCTCATCTCATCGCATGGGTTCATTGTGCCTGATAACTGCACACGCACACTCCAATCGCAAAACCATACAAGATTGTATGCATGATTTCTTCCCATTGACAAACCGTAAAGATTCAGAACTGATGCTTTGCATCAATTATGCATCTCTACCAAACAAAAACAAAAAAAAAACATGAAAACAAGTCAATATTTTAACAGCCAACGGTTTAAAACAAAGTGAGTGGTGAGGATGAACACTTCATTGCATGTAGAGCAAAATTTGTACTAAAAGGAAAGAAAAACGCCACGCCTGCGTGCGTCATAACGGGGCTTCAATAGGAGAAGAGCATTGAAAGGAGGTTCGGTGTGCACGAGGCAACGCTCACCTCCAGAACGCAGGGCGTCCGCGCCGCAGGATCCCCGAACTGCGTAGTCTGCAAAATAGGAAATGCAACTAAGGCACGAAGTTCGGTATAAACAACACAAATGGCAGCGCCGAAAATGCTGCTCTGGGTTTCGTATAATAAGTTATTATACGAAACCCAGAGCAACATATTATTATTAATAACCAGTCATCCAAGGCTACGGATGAGAGCCCATATTGCTTAGAATGGTGCTGAAAATTGCACAGCTGCACACCGGGGCTTGTGCAGCGTAAACGTGATTTCCAAGCCTACAAGCTATGTCGCGTAGCCTTCCCCTCTACGTGAATCATCCTCGTTAGGAGGGGCAGTGTAATAGCGAGTTCGTTTCACGGCACTCGTGTCCACGCGTGCCCACTCGCGGCGTAAAGTGAGTTCGTTTCGGCAGGCACTCCACGAGTGGTTGCACTCTCCGGGTTCGTTTCAGCGGCGGCACCCCACGCGTGCATGCACCCGCTGCACCGAGAAAATCGGGCGTGCGCCAAAATGCAATCCCGTCATGCCTCGCTCCGGCGAGGAGCGGGAGCAGAGGACGAGGGTTCGTCTGCTACGATGTGTCGCAGAACCGAAAGGAAAAAAGAAGTAGATTTTCTGATAGAAATCGCGTCCCGCGGGCAACAGAATCAAACGCGAGCTTGAATTGTGAGCGTCTGCTATTTCATGAAGGAAGCAATCGACATCCCGTGCTTTATTTGCAGGTTTTAAGTCGCTCTGTTGCCTTTCAGACGCTGAAATATACCAGTGTGTCAAGAAATGCTCAGAACAAACGCATCAGCGGGTTCCGAGATGTTTATCACCATCCGTGTGCGGGTGAAAAATTGAACATTTGTCGACAAAACTCCTCCAGCAGAAACCTCTGACTGCCCAATAGGCATCAGAGAAAGCTAAACATAGTGACTCTACCCGAGGCTTTGGCAACATCATCATGTTTAACATTTACCTACGTCAGCCAACTTTCCCCGTCGTATTTTGTTCGAAAAGCTCTCGTTCTCGACGTCCTCACCAAGGCTAATATCAGATCCACCTCTAATGACGATCGAAATCGAAAGTCCCACGAAAAGGTTTGCTGGATATTCAACAGACTAGTTTTAAGCCGTACCCTTTTAGTGGTTCACGCATAATACCGTGCTCAAACGGATCAAGCTTCTGCTCGGACAGCTTCATCAGTTTTCTTCAGTGTAAACGGTTATAAGAATTGAAAGGTCGGAACCAGCTGCTTTGTAGACGCTGGGTGCGGAAATTTACACCGTCTGTAACTATCTCTAGGGCAGCAGAGTTGCTTGAAGTCATCGCAACTATAAACTACAGGTTGCAGCGTTCAACGTTTGTAGATAAACGTTGGTAGTGACTGCGCTCTCGCATCCCCACCTATCACTCTGAACAGAAAGGCGCTAGTTTCGGTTTGAGGTCGGTACCTTTTCTACAACATAGATGGCGGCAGCATCAGTCTTCTGCACTCGGTGTATTTGGCGAGTTCGTTTGAGTCCAGTTCTCCGTGCAACACTCTGCGAGTGCGATGCATTCTGGGAGAGAACTCGGACGGTGCCAGTGCGTGTGAAACGAACTCGCTATAAGACTTCCGCATGAGTGTTAAGCCGAAGAAATGTGGACATGACTCGTATACACCAGCAGATAGTTTAAAAACGAGCCCGCGTTTGTGCGCATGCGCAGTGGCGACAGCGGCACCACCGCAATTGACGTGACATCAGACAATTGGTGTCTACGCTTACCTTCTACTCCATGAGTCTTTTTTTTCGTACAGGCATAATATTTTTATGTCTCGCTGTAATCTGGTAAGTAGGCATGGGTGCTCTAAAGTATAGTGATCTTCAAATCTCTACGAATGGGCAACACAAAAAGCCACTGTTGTAACGCACAAGCAGAGGAGCGCGCGCACGCATGCACACCTACACGCACATGCAGGAACAAATAGAGACTGATTTACAACTAAATACGCGAAAATAAACGCAGGTGTAGTATATATACATACTAACGCGCCCGAGCGTGCGCGCAGTGCTGCGGCAAAAATTATTGCTTCAAACACGTACGAGCATCACGAAGAGTTGATGGTTCTTAGCAGCTCATACAGCAATCAATGTCTCTTTTTTTATTTATTTTCTTTTTTTTTCAGCAACATTTGCGCAGTTCATTTGCCGGATGCGACTACGTAGCTCTCTATACTGCTCAAGCTTTGCAGATTCCATAGTATGCAATTCGCCCGCACATTGGATTCCACATGACCTACTATGAGATAAGGTCGATTTTTTCATACTAAACAAAAATGTGCGAGCGCTCTTTCAGATATGTCAAACATGAAGTCGCGTGGAGACTTTTATTTTCTTATTAATCACTTTTCAACACAACGTTTGTAAATAATGAACACTGAGATTTGTATATGAATGTTTTGACTGTTCTTCGAAACTTAAAACAAATAAAGAATGGGATCTCTTGGAACAGGCTGTTTTTAGTGCTTTCTAATTTTATATAAATCGAATTGCGGTACCTTATACATATAAGTATCAATAAATCACGGGACTAAACAGTTTGAAGACGTTAATAACGATCACCGATTTAATATAAATATAAACGAGAAACGGTTCATTCAAATATATTGTACCGCGTGCGTAATCCGTGTGACAGATGAAATGCGCATCGATACAGTCGTTCGGGGCTTAAAGGGAAGCTCCGACGTCGATCTGAACGTTAACAACATATTTTCGGAAAGAGCACAAAAATACTGGGCCTAGAGTAGCAAGTAAATTTCCCCGAAAAATGTTGAATCATTTTAATCGTAGAAATACGATATCACCGAAACCGAAACTAACCTGCCACTTTACTGGTCCGCCATCTTGTTCTGACATCAGATGTTGTATAACCATCAGCACATGGGCAGCTTGAGCCTGTTTCGCCCAACGTCAGCAGTGAGAAGGCCGTCGCGATCATCCATGGGAAATAATGGGCTACGATTCATATGTCTGATCCGCCGGCACACGCCTCCGATGGTACTCATCCCGTGGGGGCTGCATTCGCGACCCGCCGACATGTGGACCCAGATGCCGCTTCGAAGCAGAATGGTAGGGAAGGTTTTATTTGCTAGCAAGGCGTAAACTGTTCTATAGGACGACGCGAACGCTACGAGCAAGCGTTCGCGTCGGACTGCTCGGACCCACTTCCGTCGCAGATACTTCTCGGTCGGGAACCAATAACATGTCATCCTACTGCATTTCTTCGCGGCGCTACTGCACCCCACAGCCAATCAACGATATATCCCCCCCCCCCTTTTCCACCGGATGCCGCAAATAGCCTAAACCAGACGGAATTCGCAAAACCACAGACGTTCCCTGTCACTACAACGCACGACGACCTGGAGTGGGAAAGCGTCGTCTGCTCTCGAATACAACGCTTGACGTCACGAGTGGTCCTGCTCGTTGTTGCCAGCAGATCGGCAGCAAGTGATTCGGAGGTGTACGCGTAAGCTTCAAAATTAATTTTCTCGAAAGAAAATGAATCTTTCGATTAAATATTTCGTAGGTATACTCACGGGTTGATATTTAGTACAAGGTGATAATTTTGTAGAAAATTAATGATCATGAATATTTCGCCGGAGCTCTAAGAAACGCGAGGCGAGTAATCCCCAGTCAATGAGCTTGCGATATTACCCGCTAAGAACGCCAAAAAACAAGTCACAAAGCAAGAAGCGGGATCATAACTTAAGCAACGCCCCGCAATTCTTAGGCTGGCAGTGACCATAGAAAGCTTTTAAACGCAAGATTTATAAGAATACAAGTTCTTAAACGAGATATCAATCTGCTTGTATACGAAGCCAAAAAATTTCCCCACTTTTTTTTTTTTTTTTTTGGGGGGGGGGGGGGGGAGGGGGCGAGGGGGATATTTGGCAGTTTCTCTAAAACAGGAACGAAAGTTTGTTCCTCGTTCTTTCTGAATCTCGGAACGAGCTCCCGTTACAAGTTCCAGTGGTTCGAAAGGAACTCGTCCCGTTACGTCTCTAAGATTTGAGCTTGTCATTACATTAACGTTGCATTTGCGTGTTTTAATTAAAAACTGTGCCAAATAATTAGGGTTCCGTGCTTTCGGAGTTTATTTTTCGTCAAATTCGGAGGGTGTTTTTCGGAGTTTATTTTTTGCCAAAGGTTCGGAGCTTATCGGAGTATATATTTGTTTGATTCCCAATTCTCCAAAAAAAACGGCGATTAATTTTGCAGTGTTTCCTATTAAAAAAAAATTATAAATATTTTTCAGATAAAAAAAAAACGCGCTTGCATCAATTAAGGTTTCTTTAGTTGAATTTGGCATTTGTGTCATTGACAATACTATTTTTCCCACGACAAACGTCGCACACAAGTGTGGCTTCGATAGACGTCGACACCTTAAAATGAATAAACTGCCGGAGGTATAGCCGCGAGGAAGCTCGTAGTCATTCCTTCCTATTCCATCAATCTATCCCGCGGCCGCGCGAGGTGGAGTGGTTAAGGATGTAATAGAGAAGTTTCAACTGCCCCTCTTTCCTCTTTTCATACAATCTCTATGGTCCATAGCTTTCACTGTTACAGATACATACCCTCTCCTTTCTTTAAATCACAAATCCCATGGCCCAAACTGGAAACCAAAAGAGTGGCTTTCGTCGTGACACGAATGTGCGATGACCTGTTGCCCTGAATCAACCTTGATGAGACAAGCCGTTAGACCCCCTTTTGACAACGGTCCGAGACATGAAAGATAATTATGGTGACATTTTTCCAGGACCATTGATCCTGCGCTGCTGAAATTGTAAAAAGAACCTGCAACCTGTCTTTTACTTTCTCCTTTATTTTGCCGGGGGGGGGGGGGGGGGAAGAAGAAGGATTGCATGGGCACGTAACAATTCGGAGTTTATCGGATAAATCCGAATTGACAAAAATTTTACCGGCGGGTGTTTTTCGGAGTTTTTCGGATTTATCCGATAACACGGAACCCTACAAATAATCCATTGATAAAAAAAATTATCCACATTCAACTACCTGTCGAGTAGCCACAACCTAATCTGTTCCAGTTTTTTTTTTTTTACTATATTTCGGACGCTTCCCCATCCCTTTTGGGCGGAAGTCGAAATAGTTGATAATAAAAAGCTTAAATGCCTACTAAATTCCGGTACAATTTCAAACAAAGAGACAAAAAGAAGGGACGCCCTTCCTCCTGCCGTTCCATTGCAAACGTAACGAATGCCAGTTCCACCAACAGGAATAGACCGATCTCACTAAGCGTCCGGCGCATGCGTGACGCCGCCATAACTTTAGTTCACAGGAGACAAAACGGCAGTGCACGCGAGGGCTCGTGCCTTCTCGTGCTTTACACGCGCAGAGCTCCAGCGAGGTTGTCGCACGTGCAAAAAGACTAAAGTTCCCTCGATGCATTGCGGCAGCGGTGGCGTAGTCAAACTGGCTGGTGAGATCGGTCTATTGGAACGGTGCCGTTCCTCCTAAAAAGGACGCGGTCCAGTTACATCGGTTCTTGGAACGCCGTTCCGTACAATACTGGTACTTGGCTGAAAGGGGAGGGGGGGGGGGGCGGGCAGAGATGACGTAAGGGGCGAAGCGATGCCCATATCTATTTTATTCACCTAATATATGCTTGCCATGTCACCAAAAACAAATCATATCTTCCTCCCAAAGCTGCTGTACGTTGTTTGTTTGATTTGTTTTTTTTTTCATAAAACAAATTCGCCCCTAATTGTTGCTTTCTTTTTTTGAAAGGGGGGGGGGGGGGCAGCGTCTCCCCAGAATCGTTAGACCCCCCCCCCCCCTTAATTCCGCCCATGCTTTTACCTCATACCCAAGAGAAACACACACGCAAGAAAAAAAGAAGAGAAGGGAGCACTCCACTGGAGCAGGGAAATCTACACAGAACTCCGAAGCACACGACGACGGCAGACACTCACCACCGCGATCAATAGCAGCTAGTAACGGTAGGATGATATATGCACCCAGTGGCGAATTTAAATTAATCAGTCTAGGGTTAAAATTAGCGCATCTCCATTTCCGTCGATATAGCTCGAAGTACATAACGATGGGCAGTTAGCACGGAGAAGCTAGCGGTGGCTTTGGTTTTAAGTGAAAATCTTCAATTAAGAAAACTATACTTGTTTTCGCCTCAAAAACCGTAGTAAAAAAAAAAAAGTCCGGTTATTTGAGGAGCATTACTAATTTCCGCCATTATGTGGAGATATAAGATTCATGTGGGTGCATTATAGATTACATAATGCTATCTTGTCATGTCAAGCAAATCTTGTTAGAACTACTTCGCGCAACGTTTGAACAATGCGCAAAACTTTCTTTTTCTTGAGTTGACAAAAGGAAGTGCGATAATAATAGCTCATTAGGATCACCCACTGTAATAGTACAAGTTGATGCTCGTCGATACGCCGTCCGAGTAAAATGCGGATAAATGCCGACATCGTGGTAACTGTGTCGTGTAAGTACAGCTGTAAAAATAAATTATGTTTTTATTTTATTTTATATGGAGTATATAACATCTCGATCCACGTTTTGCCACAGCCACTTTGTAGTGCGAGAACGCTGCAATATTGACAGCGTTTCTAAAGCTTCGTATTTTCCGCGATGATAATGGCATCCTGGATTTTGGCATGGTTTAGAAAGGAAGGCAAACCAAGATGGAGTAAGCAAAGCAAGTGAAAAGACAAACTAGGAGCGCAGAAAAAAATACGAATGCCGGACCTTCGGTAGTGACACGCGATTGGTCGGTTCCCACACGCGCGATCAAATGGCAAGCGGCGAGGTTGCAAAATGCTAACCATATCACTCGGAACGAAAAGGTCCCGACAGAGTCACTCTGATTGGATAACGGAAGAAACGCGCGATTTCGATCGAGACGACACTCTCAGGAACCCGGATGTCGGCAAAATGGCGACACTGGCGCGCGACAGGACGTTTGCTCCCCTCGCACCACAACGAGAAAGCTTCCGCTAACCAGATAATTTAGCGTGACTCGCTTGCGTAACGCAAACGACGTCACGAAGGCTCCAGGGGCCGGCCGGGCCGGCGTCATGGCGCGCTACCATTGGTCGCCCCAGATACTGCCACGTGCGTTCCTCAGTCGCAAGGTTGCCAGACGACATCTAACCTTTTCTTTTTGTGTTTGTATGTATTTTCGATCTTTTTTTCTTTGTTGTGTATGGTTTAAAAGCTAGGAATTCAGGATGGAAAGTTGCTTTCTAGCACGATGACGTATGTTACAAATTGAGAATGTATGCAAACAATTTAGTTTTCCGTTCTTGACCCACGGCAAAACAGCTGCGACGCGGGGCTTCGCAGCGCCGAGGTGGGCTGGAGAATTCAGAATAAGGGCCGCTTGATATTTCGCCACATATTTGCGTTCGGAAGGACCACCCGATGAGGGTAAACAGAAGGAAGTGGTCGTCGGGTGATGGGTGTGACTTCTCGACCCCTGACAGAAACGTCGGGGCCCGGCACCTTGTTGCGCGATCGAGTCTTTTTGCGAGGTAGCGGTATTCCGCGTCGAAGCGCGCGGACCGCTAACCCTTTCGCGCTGCGACTCGTCGGCCCGTTTCGGCTGCGTCGAGGTGGTACGCACCTTTGGCCGCGAAGGCAGAGTTGGCGGAGGTGACTAGCGCCGGCGGCGGCTTGACCACGTCCTTGGGCGGCGGCTGGTCCAGCAGACTCTTGGGGTCCACTTCTTCGAAGACCGCGCGCCCGCTCGCCTCGTCCTGCGCCTGAGCGCGCCTCAGCGCCACTTGCTGTGCCATGACCACCTGCCGTTCGGCGATCAGTCTGCACTTGGAGCAGACGCAGATACGGTACGGGCAGTAGCGCTTGTGGCCCCGCACGGCCACCTTGCGGTTGTGGTTCCGGCACCGGGCGCACTGGGGACTTCTCGTCCCCGAGCCGGCAATCTTGGCTGGGGAAGCGGCCGCCGAGGATGTCCCCGGTGCCGTGCCGCCGGCGGACCGGCCGTCCTTGCTGGGGAGCCTCCCGGGACCGTCCGCGGGCGCCCGAGACTCCATGAGGATCATTTCCCTGGAAGTGACCGGGAAATTCCCTGCCCGTCTCGCCGGGGAACGTTGGGAGCCAGCGGCCGCCGTCGAAGTCGCCAGACGACGCGGATGACGACGCGCGGCGCGAGGCGGTGGATAAAGTAAACACAAAGGGCGCAGGCAGCGCGCGGCGGGCGCAACGCACAAACGTTAAAAGCGGCGGCAGACGGGGTCACGTGACGGCGGCGCGTCCTTGGCGCTGTCTGGCGGCGGCACTGCGAAGCAGAGCTCTCGCCGCCTGCATTGCTCGCTGGGCCGTCTGCAGCGCCGAATCAAAGGAAAAGAGAGCCGCGCAAAGCGAAGGCGCGACGGAAAGACCGTTGCACCCAAGGCAGACGCTACGACCACGGCCCCGTCAAAACAAGTGGTGCCATTGATCAGGGCCGCCGCCGAGGTGGCCAGGTTCGGCGCCCAGAGTTCAAGGGTGGGAAAGGATCTTCATGACGTTGACGAGGATCATGATGGGGGTGCGCGAGGGGGGATTAGGCTTTGTTTTAACCAGCACCGATTGTAGTTCGGATGACACGATGGCCTTCGTCGGGGATGGTCGCGGTGGCGCTTGCCGTTGTTTGCGTTTCTGAGCATCGGCGGTGTGTAGCCCCGCGTCTTGCGAAGACACGAACAAGTCTCTCTCTCTCTCTCTCTCTCTCTCTCTCTATCGATCTATTTATTCATCTGTCTAATGTTTAATTTGGCTCTAATTTCCTGAGGCAGCTGTATTCTGCGATTCGTGGCGGGTAACGTTTTCTGTCTTGTCTGTCAATGTGCGGTGGCCATTGAATGTGGACGATTCATTCCGGTTCATTACTGAACGATGGAACTCTCTCTGTTTTAGACCTGTTTCTGTGCTCACCAATTACAGGCATACCAATTGATGCAAGCTTTGAAAAATAATCGACGAATGGCCATTCTTGTTCACGAGCTTGCAATCAGATTCATTTGCTTCGATGTCACATAACATCTTTCTGTTGTTGTTAATGTACCTTTTCTTTTCTTTTCTTTTTTTTTTTTT
Source organism: Ixodes ricinus (assembly GCA_037355805.1). Classification (NCBI taxonomy): domain Eukaryota; kingdom Metazoa; phylum Arthropoda; class Arachnida; order Ixodida; family Ixodidae; genus Ixodes; species Ixodes ricinus. The sequence goes on along the minus strand of JAZHYW010040514.1, from coordinate 19,342 downwards.
GGGGGGGGGGGCGGGGGGGGTGATCGATTTAGACAAAACTATGTCGCCGTTATAACAAAGGCTGGTGTGCTCCTACGTTTATTTCCGAATGGATTTTCGCGCCATAAATAAAACGTAAACACGTAAACACGGAAAAAAAAACGCGTGTTTTTTTGTTTTGTTTTTACAGGTTGTTAGCACGCGGCTTTTTGTTATCCCTGTACTTGGAGTTTCTTGGGGAAGAGTGAGAATAACGCTGGCTACTTCATGACTCGAAAGTGTGAAGATATAACAAACTTAAGTCCTAAAATTATAAGAGTGAAAAAGGGAAAACAAAAGAGAAGAAAATATTGCAATATAGATTTTGAAGGGATGTAACAAAGAAGCATAATTCTAGTTGCGACACGTTCATAGTATTATTAATATATATATATATATATATATATATATATATATATATATATATATATATATATATATATATATATATATATATATATATACAGCAAAGATCGGTCGGAAAACCCTCCACAATAATGATTGCACAAAAAGAGCAAAAGTACGAGAGTTATTTTTTGGAGTCCTCTCTCGAAGTTACAGCCATGGCGAAAATCTATTAGGTATTACGCACATGCGCATACCACCACAAAGACTCTCAGTCGTATACACATCAATACACAAACATATATTTACTAACAAATATGTCTATTTTTTATGTTTTTTTAGCACATGATAGATGTACGTCAAGTATTCTAACTCCCAAAATGTTATTTTTCGTTGAAATCGATCTTGGCACTAAGTGATTAAAATAAAACGCAAATAATATTAAAGAATTCGCGCTAAAAAAAATAAAGATAAGTGTTTTCATGACCAACCTGGAAGGACCATCACGCACATGCCGGAGACAGTGCCTGCCGGCTGTCTTTCGTATGATTAGTAGCCGAGTGGCCGCGCCTTTAGTTAGCTTCCATATACGCATGGACAGAAAAGACGCAGAATTGTGCCTAAGTTTGGATGGTGTGCTTCTGCGTAGTGTCGTCAAAGGAGGACCTGGCCGCGAACAAGGCGTGACAGCTGAGCTCTATACCTACTTTCGAACACTGTATCTGAGCGGCTCGGAAGTATACACAAACACCCTCGTGGAGTCATTCAATTACTTTCTCACGTAAATTGTATTTTTAATGCATTACTTTTCTCTAAAAGAAATCGTACGTGTAGTATGGCTACTAGCTTGCCTCAGTAATTGCAATATTTTAAATAAAGGTGCAACTATATAATGTTTTTATTTTTTTATTTTTTAGCACGAACGGGTTAAAACTTGTGGGCTTTGAATTTGCTGAGGCTACGTTAGGACGTCGGCCGTCGCCGCACGTGCGCCCGATCGCACACGCATGCAGGGGCAAGGTGTGTAGTTGACCGAGTCGGTGCACAATAAAAATATATAAAACAGCGCGAAAAAGAAAACCGCAGGGACAAGTGTTAGACACGCACAAACACAGCGCTGACTTCCGACTGTCATTTTCTTTCATAAATACATGCATCGACAAAAAGGAATAGGAAAAAAGGAAAACGAGACTATACTTCGTTTCACCTTATGTTGTACCGCAGCGAAGGCTAGAAGCGCGAGCTCATAGCGTTGGCAGCCGCTCTTAATTCACGAGAGATTGTGCCGCCGAGATGTGCCCCAGAGCAAGGAGCTCGCGCTTGTAGCCTTTTCTGCGGTACATCATAAGGTGAAACAGAGTATAGGCATTTTTCCATCAAACCATCCGGTGCAACACCGTCAAAGCAATGGGCGTCACACTGATCAATCAGTCAAAATTCAAAGTCAAAAGGGCTACTGGTTCGCATCTAATCAAACCAGAACCGCAGCAATGGCGAATAAAAACCGCTTCGTGAATTTCTCTATAGTCACGGACAGTAACGCAAGGTGGTGCGACACCCGTGCATCTCATCAATGCTCCACAGCCAATGGGATTGCGGCTTTCGTCGATAAGAAAGCCGAAGAACCAATCACGAAGCAAGAAGCGAGAACGTCGTGAGTCCACGCCCTGCGTTTCCTGGGATGTTAGTGACTTTGGTGGTCTTACTGGGATGCCAATATTTGAATATTATTAAAGTGCGGGGTACAGCCACATTCATTGCAGTGCACGCATGGCTTGGTGCCCAGCAATCGATCGGGGACACTTAGCCGTACACTGTAATGAATTTGGTTATTTCCTCCCTTCCTCCCCCGGACCAGTTAGATTGACTTGACATGAAGACACTCGTATTCAGTAGGCCCGCGATAATTCAAACTAGAACATTTCATACTTTCTAGTTAATCCGAACAAATTGCAAAATTTAGGTTGTCCCGCGGTTTTCGATGCATTTATCATCCGCTTAACTAGGACCGCGTTATCGTGTACTAATTCATACTTATTTTTTTTTTTTTTCGCGGCCCTGTTGAGTGCGCATTCTTCCGAGCAACAATGCAGTGCGGGGAAGCATACCCCGGAGCTCGTTTTCGTTGGTGTTGCTTCTCCGCAGTGCACTGGTGCTCGGTAAGAAGCGCACTCAACGGGGCTAAAGCAGGGGACACCTGACAGATGAGAACGGGTGCCGCACTGCCGGTGCCACAGCTGGCATTCTTGATCCATTAATCCAAGTTCTCCGCTGCGAGTCATACCGCTCGGCCAGGACCCCGGCTCTCTCTCTGCTTTCGACCTCTGTGCGACGAAAGCTAAGAATCTCGGCGAGCTCACCCTCGGCATCCGGGCGGATTGCAACGGAGAGGGGGATATCTGAGTAGAGGAGGGCGAGTCGATCGAGCGGCCGGTGTCTTGTTCTGTTGCGTTCGGTGTCGTTGGGTCTCTCTCGACGTCCCTGACGCCCTGTAGGCGGTGCTGCTCGACTGCCGCTGGTGATATCCAGCAACAATCTTCTTCGGCAGGGCCCTGAGAAGAATGTTCGATATCATTGTGCAGTAGGTTGCCCGTCCCACGCCGAGACCTCTTAGCCCTCGGATGTTGGTCTGCACATGGTCGTAGATCCTCTTCAGTTCCCTTGTGCCCTTCGCGATCGTAACAGGCGGCAGGGATCGGAGATTCGCCAGGCGGTCTTGCTCAATGCTTCTCCGGTCGCCGAACCGCTGCTTCAGGATGTCGATGGCATTACGCAGCAGGCCTCCGTAGCCTCTAGTCCTGCGATTGCGGCAGCGGCCGGTCCGGAGACGAGGGTGCGAAGGTAGTGGAACTTTGCCGATCGTGCGATGTTGTTGTTGGCGTGGATAGCACCACTAAACTGCTCCCAGAAGCTCTGCCAACCGCTGACCTTTCTGTTGAAGGTCTGGAGCGGCAGCTTCAAAAGCTTCACTCCTCTTGTCCTGTTGGAAGGAGGTATTGAGGTTGTCGCCGATGCGGTCTCGTTCAAGGGCATCGGCGTTGGCAGTTCCTTTTTGTCGTAGCGATGCAATCTTGCAGCTCAGCAGCGCTAGAGCTCGGGTGGCGCCGTCGTCGTATTCGGAGACGGTCGTGTATTCCACGACGAGGTCCTCTACTGGCACTTGGTCCTCAATCTCTGCATTTAGGGACGGAAGCGTCTGGTTGCATGTGCTGAGTCGTTCTAGCCAGGCAGTCACCGTGGCCAGATCCGGGGTCTCCATCCCCGCCGACGCCTCGTTGGTCTGCCTTGTGTTTTGCGCCCATTTCACTCCACGTTTTACTTTTGGCCGTTCCATCGTTAATCAGTCACAAACACGCAAACAGCTCCTTCACAGCGTTCCAGTGAGGCGGTCACAAAGATCAAAACCGCTCACCTCATTCGATGTTCTTTCCCGGGTTTCGGCACCATAGTTTCTGTGTGTGGCAGAAGTTGCGCGTGGTTCTATATTAATTTTAAGCAGATCACAAATAAACTAAGCCATATTACATCAACGGGAGTACGGAAAAAAATATTACAGTCATATGCATGTACACAGTTATTGTTCAGATGGCGTCACCCCCCCCCCCCCCCACACACACACACAAAGACACTCGCCCAAGCAGTCCTCTCCCAGCAAACGTCTCCCTAATTCACTCCATTGCTCCCTCAGTGGGTCCATGCAAGTTGCTATGGAAATTGCCGCGCAGCGCCCGTTTTCGACCCTCATGTGTCTTCCGCGTAATAGTCCACAATAGACAACTTTTTTGCTGGATGAACAACTTACTTCTGTTTTGAGGTGTTATGTACTGTCTGAACAGTACGCGATAAACAACATTTTGAGGGATGACTAAACTTATGTCATACATTTCACTAATGTTTCACTACTCCGCTTTGTATGCCTAGCCATTCATATAGCAAATCATAATTTTATCTCATCATAATTTGATGAATTTCTGATAATTGAAATTTCGGTAATTCGAACAGAACTTGTGGCTTCCTGTAGTTTAAATTATTGAGAGTCTACAATATGTAAAATTCAACAAATTTGTTGAGGCCCTTATTTGTTTTCACAGCTTCAGATAAAATTACGCTCTTGCGTAACTGGCCACACGTAGCGTGATCAAATTCGTATCATGGTCGTGCGTACATTTGCATGGCTCGCATTTGTGACATCTAATCCCTCCTGATGGCGGCACGTGAGAGCGTCGGAGGGTAGCTATTGGAATAAAGATGCAACCGTCGCGCCCCTAGAGGCTAGATTTAAAACCACTCCCATGGGGACAACAACAACATAGGTTATAATTGTTTTGTGTTTTGACGCCGCGCTTGACTTACGTAGCCGAACGTTACGCCAGCGTTCAGCTGGGGTTCGTGTCCAGGTAGTGAAGCCAAACGCAAACGCAACACTCGTGGATTTTTTTTTATTTGATATTTTTGCGCTGTAGGACCCAGGGATCCTAGGTTTAATCCCCGCCCCTACCCGTTTCGATCTGGAGGAGCATCGTACCGGCGTGCGGTCGTGTATCACTGCTGCGTGGTGCACGACCCCAGGCTAGCGGTTGCACTGCACTGGCTAAATTGCTCATCTCTAGCTGAGACACCAGACGCCCGTTGCGGCAGGCCGATTTCCGGCTGTCTAAACATACGCACAACACAATTTGCTTTATTTTAGTTCAATTTTCTCGACTAAGCGCGGGGCTAAAAATTGGGCACGAGTCATGCTTAGTTTTTGCCCCACGCTCAAACAAGAAAGATGAAGTAAATAATCTAGTGCCCATGCCTCGTATTAGTAAACACAGAACTCCGGGGAAACAAGTTGGACATAGCACCTCCTACGTGAAGCGCAATTATCGTCTGCTTCTTTTGCAGGGCTTGTGGTGTCGTCAGAACTCCGAGCTCTGATTGGCTCTGATTTAAGGATAGGAGGAAGACCTCGAAGCAAGCTGCCTTCAGGTCTACCCACTATCCTTCAATCAGAGCCAATCAGAGCTCGGCGTTCTGACGTCAACACTCCTGAAAAAAGAAGCAGACCAACTTTCGCTCCGCATACGTCGATCTTCTCCCCATTCCTCAACCGACGGGAAAAGGAGGTAGTGCGGCGAATATGCGCTCGCGAAAGACCTATTTTCTAGTTCGTGTGTGTGCGCACACTCAAACGTGTGTGTGTGTGTTCGCGTGGCCATGTTTGTGTGTTTCGAGCGGCCTGCTTATGTTAGTGTGTGTTTTGTGCGTGTCTGTGTGCGCGTATTCAAGCGTGCGCGTGTCGTGTGGGTATATCTGTATGCGCGCGTGTATGTGTGAAACGGCAGCGGAAAAGCATACGTAGCATAATTACGGTATTTTTCTTTTCTTTCCGACAGAGTTGCCTTTACGATGGTCCGGAGGTCAAGATGCTCCCTACCAAGTCATCAGTGACCAGGAGTTCTCGGTGGTCCATGGCGCGAACGCCACTGTCGGTTAATGAACTGAGTCGCTTTGTCCAATCTTGTGTCTTTTATACGTTCCTAATAAAAATAATAAAAAAACATGAATGTATTACTTGCTCATGAGACGACATGACATGGAAAGGAATGAGTGTTGACGAAAGCTCGTGCCTTTCCATGACATGGGAAAACGGTGTTTAGTGACACCACTGTGGCGATCTTCAGGGAGCAGGAAACAAACCCCCTCCCCCCGGCCCTCCCCCCCCCCACCCCCACACACACACGCACACGCACGTACACGCACACAGACACAGACAGACACACACACACATACACACCAAATAAAGTAAAAACGCATTTTTTGAAGGGGGGGGTTGTTTTCTAATACTGTAGCAGGCTCTAGAAGTGACGTCTTTTAGAAGCTTGTAATGATGCCTAGCCAATTTATATTTGAAGCCGTATTTTGGAGCGCAGCTCTTAGGCGCCCGTTTGGGGCTTGAGCGGCGTCGGCGTCGCCATCGGCGTAACCGCCCGAGGTAACGTGACCACCAGGTCACGTGACCCCCCAGGTCACGTTGCCCCCAGGTCACGTGACCCCCCCCAGGTCACGTGACCCCTTGGTCACGTGACCTTCCGAGGTCACGTGATGATGATGACGATGCCGATGACGTCACCAGTGACGTCACTGATGACGTCATCGGCATCGTCATCGTCATCATCATTGATGACGTCATCAGTGACGTCAAGTGACCCACCCTGAGGCCATGTGACTCCCTTCCCCCCTTCCCCGAGGTCACTTGCCCCCCCCCATACCCTCCCTCCTCGTCCTCAAGAGCTGTGCTCTAATTCGGCGTTACAGGGAGTTGTAAACGGCTTTCACTTTTTTTATCTAAAATATCCAAATGTGAAAACCCTAACTATTCAAACACTCTAAATGGGCCCTTTGGCGGTGACTGGTGACTATAATAGTGCATCAATTTTGTGTGTGTGTGAGAGAGGGAGAGGGAGAAAAGAGAGAGGGGGGATAGAGCCGACTACGCACACCCAGCTCGACGCGCGTGGAGCGAAAGCTCGCGCTGCAGAACTCAGGGATCCTGGGTTCGAGCCCCACCCCTGCCCGTTTCGATCTGGATGAGCATCGTACCGGCGTGCGGTCGTGTATCACTACTGCGTGGTGCACGTTAAAGACCCCAGGCTAGCGGTTGTACCGCACTGGCTAAATTGCTCATCTACAGCGAGTGACTCGTCGCAACTTTAAATGGCTGACCAACTACACGCTGTATAAATATCCCCACAACCCCAATTTAGGTCGAAACTCGCGCACTACTTCATTTATTTACATGACTGTTCTTCAACCAGAACCACGAGATTTCTTTTTATTGCGCTGTAGACGTTATATATTTTGACAGCAGCACCCATGAAACATTCAATTGACCGATCTCACCAAGCGTTCGGGGCATGCGCGAGGCCGCCATTACTTTAGTTCACAGGAGGCAATCGGCAATGCACGAGACTGTTCGTGCCCTGCACACGCACAGCTTCAGCGAGGTTGTCGCACGCGCAGAAAGACTAAAGTTCCCTCGATGCATTGCGGCAGCGGTGGCATAGTCAGACTGGCTGGTGAGATCGGTCTATTTGCGATACTTCGTGCCATGGCGCTTGGCCCAGTGACTTCTCGTCGACTGCGAGACAAATACCGTATTGAATACATGGGTTGCACGTGACGTCATATCCTTCCTCCTTTCTGGTGGCCAAAACCTGCTGTGTCCAAAAGAAGTCTAATAGCTAACGCCTACGTTTCAGGAGGTTTTGGGACGTCTGTATAAATCGACATGCGCAAGGTTTTGTCTGGGGCACAAATTGTGCCCCAGAAGATTGTACTAAATTCCTTCATGAAATGGTTTACGCCATTAAAATGTATTAACAAGTCGAGTCGAACAAGTTAGTTGGTTTACACGCCAGTGACCTCTACAATTAAAACAGCGTCTCGACGATTTGGTTCTGCTAGATTTGAAAATTTGGGTTCGAGTGTAAATCGAGGCATCAACTGGAACTCACCAAGTTAAAGTTTAGCAGGCCCTACCGAAATAAACAGATTCACACACCTTTCTCCAGCGCAGCACGACATGAACATCCAGTTTACGTTCAGCATTTCAAGGTTTCGTCACCCCTTTCTCACCATCTGCAAAAAACAACATTGCTCTTTTCACTTTGAAAGACGCTTCTTGAAGATCAGCTATAGACAGTCTTCATCGCCATAGATTTCTCGTCGTTCTCTTCTTTTTGTCGAACTGGTTCTACGTTTTTGATGAAAGCCAACATAAGAAAGCCCGACATTACAACTGCTGAGTGAAGCGTGGCGGCTGCATACAAATAAGCGTTGTGGAAGGTTGTGGTAGCGGAGACGGGGCGCACGACTCTTGCTAAGGCGCGGTCGTGACTTCCTTTCCAGTGTCCACAGTTTCTCTCTGCTGCACGACGCCATGATCATTTTATGCAGAAAGTGACGCCGCGAAAACCAATCAAAACTCTCTCACAGTCTCAATATTTGATCGAAGTTTTTTTTTTTTTTTCTGAACTTGCTTTTACCAGAGTCCTGGCGTCGTCGTGCGGTTCGTTTCTTTATTCCCTCACGCGGAACCAAGCAGGCGATGCTGTTAGTTTGTCTTTTTATGTCTCGTTAATATACAGTTTTTTTTTAATAAATCAGAAGTGAAAAACAAAATGAGTGCTTCGGGTGCGCATTTGACTTCGCCGGTACGAATGAGATAATGGGGGACCGAAGCTATGGCCGAAATCATCGAATCATCCTCATTAGAACGAGAAAAGTCGCCGAAGACACTTAAGGGATACACCGAAATTTCGGCGCTCATTTTTTGGTCTATATGTCCAAAACAGTATCTGGAACATACCAATATCTTGTTAAAGTCTCGAAAAGAAATAAACGTAAACGTTAGCAAAGAGCACCTGTAAATGTCGCTAACGCCTCGTTTGTAATGCTCGCTAGGAACCGAGTATGACGGAAATCGTCCGCCTCGGCCACGACGAGAGAAGGGGGAAGGAGGAACTCCCTCTTTCCGAGAATCCTTTTTGTGTGTCGCAGAAGTCGCTATTGTCCCCCTACAAGATTATAGAAGATTAACCCGTCACTCAAAATTCGTACAAAAGCAGCCGCTTCGGTGGCTGGACCGACTAGGCCATCCTCTCGACGTCAGCCTCGCCGTAGCTTTGCTCGTTTGAGACGATTTACGTCACGATTGCGCTGGGCCTTCTCCGAGCGCTTGCCAGAGTGGGCCGTTTATAACGAAAAATACAGCCACCAGGATCAAAATACAAACGGGCGATTGTCATTTACGGATATTGTGGATCATATTCAACCTATTTTTGAACACGACGGGAATATTTCAAATTTCGTTGAAGTATCCCTTTAAGACTGCTTACGGATAGGAATACGAAAGCATTCCTACACTCGGCGCATTCCAACGAGCAGCGCGCCTTTCGAACACGGCGCTCCGGCGCTGACATCACGCTCCCCCACTGCGAAGGCGCGGTGTGTTGTTTAATGGCAGCCGCAAGGTTTGAACCCAATGCGAAACATGAATTACTCTAAGCCTACAACTGAAGCTTCGGTAAGCAGAGAAGAGTTATTTTGGGTGGCGTCTTTCGTTGCGTCCCTTTTCGATCTCTCTCTCTGAGGCCCTGTCCCGTGATCATTTTCCTCCCGCCGACGTTTCAGATTCCGTTTCCTTTCCGGTCCGCCTTCCACTCACACCCCCAGATGGCTGATGGCGGCGGCAGACATCTACTCTTGCTCTAGTTCGCCTGTGCTGGTGTAAACATCCGTGAGGCCACGGGCTCAGTCCGTCAGGAGCCTGTTGAGATGTTACTCAATCATTCTCGTGCTCATCTCTTTCTTTTTTTGTGTGTGTGTGCGTGTGTGTGCTTATTTTTGTCCTATTCAAAGTCATAATTTACGATAACCTCACCCGAATGAGCTACAGCAATAGCTCATCGTTACCAAACTTCGGGCGGGTACGAAAGCTGGATGGGTCGCTTGAGTTCGCCTCCTCCGGACAGGACCGCACCCTGCATGCCGTCTCTCCCATTAAATGTCTCTTTGACTCTGTAAGTCCTCCAGAGGTGTCTTGGCAGGCGATCTTCCTTCAGGAGGACCAAGTCACCCTTTTGGAGGCTCTGTGAGGATGCCGGTGTGCCGAGGTGGGCCGATCTCAATTCTAAGAAGTATTCCCGGCGCCACCTTCGCCAAAAGTTATCCACGGTCTTGCTACGGTACTTCCAGCGGCGCGACAGCTCTGCCCCGCTGTTTGACGTTTCCGCCGGTAGGTGGTGGGGTGAAAGAGTCTTCAGTCTACGCCCAGCGAGAAAATGAGCCGGTGACAGAGTCTCCGGCTCATGAGCTTCGTGATACAAAAACGTTAGGGGGCGCGAATTAACCACGGCCTCCGCCTCACAGAGGGCTGTTGCAAGTTCTTCAAAGTTTAAACTGCTCCTTCCCAACACTTTTCGCAGTGACACTTTTACTGTTCTGACCAGGCGTTCCCAAAATCCACCAAACCAAGCCGCTCTCTCCACGATATATTTCCACCGGATCTGATGGCTACAGTAGCACTGCACTTCCTCGTCTTGCACTGCACGGAACATACTTTGGAGATATCTTGATGCTCGCTTGAACGTGAGCGCTTTGTCCGAGTACACCATCGTGCAGATCCCTCGTCGGATCATGAAACGTTTGAAAGGCATCAGGAAGGCGGTGGCCGACAGGTCGCTGACGAGCTCAAGATGAGCCCCACGGGTCACCGCAGAGGTGAAGAGGGTGATGTAGCACTTGCGAGACTCCCCTGATATCGGTCGTCAAGGGGCCCGCAAAATCCCCTCCCACGACGTCGATGGGATTGCTTCTGGTAACTCGGTCAGCTGGAAGTGGTGCTGCGGGCTCAGAGGCGGGGCATCTGTTTCCTGCAAGTGACGCATCGCTTGAGGATTTTCTTTACGATCTGCCGCCCTCTGATGATCCAGTATGATTCCCTTAGTTCAGCCAGAGTGTCCCGGAGTCCAGCGTGCAGCAGGTGAACATGTTCTTTTTCCTACGAGTAGGGATATGAGCGGATGATCGCCTGGAAGCACGATGGGCTGTTTGGTACTTTCTCGGTTACTACTGAATTGTAAACGTCCGCCAACTCGTGCGAGGCCGTTCTCGTTGATATACGGGTTTAACGACGGAATAGCTAGGCGACTTCCTTGCTAAGGGCATTCAGCTGGTCAAGCTCTTGATGTTGTCATCAAACGCTGTTTTTTGGTCAGTGGCGAAAAAATTCGTCTCAGCGTTGATAGTTTCTTCGGCAGTAAGCGTTCCATTCCGTTTTCCTTCTTTGTTTCTGCAATTATATGGAAAGCGTAAAATCCACTCGGTCACCCGGACAACCCCGGTGCAAGAGCTGTAGTCCTCTACATTCATGATTCCAGGGGATGCTTTTGAGACTACTGACACTTTCTTCTCCTCCAGGTAGCACTCTGACACTGGTGCACTTTGATTCCTCATAGTCGGCCAGCATGACTCGGGTCCATTCAACCACCTGGGTCCGTTCCACCAGAGTGCGCTTTCCTGTAATGCTGACGGCAGGATTCCGCGTGTCAAGAGGTCTGCGGGATTTTCAGTTTCGGGGAAGTGTCCCCAATTCTTCGGATTCATTAGCTGCTGTACTTCAGTCACCCGGTTTGCTACGAAGGGCTTCCACCAGTTAGCCGATCTCTTATCCAGTACGTGGCCATGGTAGAGTCAGTCCAGCGGCGTGTAGAAGCGTTCTCCAGCCGTAACATCTTGGTCAGGTAGTGCGACAGTCGCGCACTGATCAGAACTCGAGACGGGGGAGCGAGAGGCGCTTGAGAGGAGCTACTCTGGATTTGGCCATGACAGGTGTTTCCGCTCACTTTTCCACATCTTTTTTCCGTGGTGATATACGCCACTGCGCCGTGCGCTTCTGGACTTGCGTCGCAGAAGATGTGTGTAACACCTTCGGTCGTTCGTTGTTGGAGTCGATAGCCATTCGTCTTGGAATCCAGATACTCTTTAAACAGGGGAGTTCTTTACACCGTTTGTCCCACTCGTTCTGGATATCCGCGGGCAGTTTGTAATCCCAGTCGACGCCTCGATCGCACAACCTTTAAAACAGGATCTTCACGCTTGTTACTGCACATGCCAGAAAACCCAAAGGGTCAAATATCCTTGAAGACGCTTGCAGCACAAATCGTTTGCTGTCCTCCTTTGTTCCCAGGAAGCTGATTAAAGAGCTCATGCCGAACCTGAATTCGTCATTCTTGGGCTCCCATCCAATGCCTACTACCCTTGTTGTTTCGCCGATCTCAAACGCATACTCGTGAGTATGGTTCTCTTCTTCGAAGTCATTTAGCAGTCCTGGCTCGTTGTTCTTCCACTTTCGAAGCCGCATTCCTGCTTTACTTAGTATTTCCGTTGCTTCAGTGTCGAGAACCGTCGCCTCCTCTTGATTGTTGGCACCTGTCACAAAATCATCGACGTACATGTGCTCACTCAAAATATTTGAGGCGTTGGGGCAATCATCCTTCAAGACTCCAAAGTAGTGTCTCAGCGTTGCGGCTAACAGAAATGGACTGCATGCCGCTCCGAAGGGGACCTGAGTCACTCTCCACGTTATGACTGGTGGAAGTGGCTGGCCAGGCTGTGGCGTTGTTTCATACCAAAGAAAACGGAGCGCGTCTCGGTCTTCTTCGGGCAGTGCAACTTGCGAAAAAGCCTTTTCAATGTCCGCAACGATGGTGACGTTGTGGGTGCGGAACTTGATTAGCAAGTCAGTCAGGTCGGGGTCCAAGTTTGGTTCATTACACGAGCTGTCGTTTAACGATGAACATCCTTCAGCGCTGGATGGCACATCGAACACCACTCGCAGTTTTGTTGCTTGACTGTCCTGTCGTATCACCGCATGATGTGGCATGTAGTACACCAATTTCTTGATCATTCCGTTCTTTTTTACGTTTTCAGCGAACCCATTTTTCAAGTATTCCCGGATCGCCTTGTCATACTCTTGCATGAGCGTGTCATTCTTGTGTAGGTGTGCCGTTGGGGACCAAAGCCTTTTTTTGCGCGATTTTTTCGTTGTTCTTAAGCGTTTCAACCTTTTCGTTCAATGGCAGTGAAACTTGGTACCATTTTTCTCTGATTTTACGAATTTCTTGAATTCGCTGAGCAACTCCGTCATTGAAGTCTTCGTTACGTTGTCAGCTATACCGATGTGCTCAAGTTCCCAGAATGATCTGAGCTGAGCCAAAACTTCCGCGTCGTTTGTTTCGGACACAGTCACCCTCATCTCTCCAGTTGTCGACGAGTAGATTGTCGCAGAAGTAGAGGTAACGGGACCCTGAAGTGTCCACCCGAGGATGGTGTCAACTGCCATCAGCTTCCCATCCAAGCGCTTGACACCGCCGTTCACAATGTGCCAGAAGTGATCGGCTCCGATGAGAAGGCTGATTCCCTTCTTGCATGGACCCCAGAGCTCCACATCTGTAGGGTTTATTCCTTCAGGCAGACCCCACACTTCCTCGGACGGGTTGTTCATGAAATCTGAGCAGATGTGAAGAACCTCGAGGGCTTCTATTCGTACGGATCTTCTGTCGTATTGGCTACAGAGCGCAGTTCCACCCGCTCGCATTTCGTTTTCGTTGCTGCGTCTCCAAACGTGAAAATGGTCAAGTCCTCCTCACCCAGTTCCTTCAGGTGAAACCTCTTGGAGACGGTTTGGCGAATAAAAGTCCGCTGGCTTCCGCCGTCGGTGAGAAGCCTAATCCGGCAACGCTCTTTTTCACCTTCTGCCCAGGCTTGAGCTGTCTGCAGAAGTACACGCTTTCCATTGTTCCTTTGTTTGTTTGCGATCTTGAATGTTGACTGGAGTGTCGTTCCTCCCTAAATTGATGTTTCACCGGTTGCCGCCATTTCTTTCACCGTAGTCTTATGCTGAGGTTTGAAGTTCGGGTCGCACATGGCACTCCCGTGCCTCCCTGCACACTGCGCACACTTCAGCCACTTTGCACTACTGCAATCTTTTGCTCGATTGATTTTCTTGGGGCAATGACAACATTGGTTTTCAGCCTTCGGTACACGCTTGCGTTCGTCGTTGGTCATTGAGGATGTGCAGTCTGCAGTCAGATGAACTCCTGATCTGCAGAACACGCAGTTCTTTTCATCCAGGCCTACTGCCGCTGTTAGTACAAATGCAGAAGACGGATAAGTATTCTGCCGATCTTTGCTTCAAGAAACCTTCTTTGATCCTCGGTTCGTGGCAATGTCCAAACCCATATAATATAAACTTCTTTCTCGGCATTCTATCTCAATTTTCAGGAAGTCCAAAAGTTATCTCAGCTTGTCGTGCTTTGTCACTGTTCGTGAGTCGCACCTCCGGTTGTACTGCAGGCTCAGATCAGCAGTCACAACCTTTCGAAGAACGGTAAGCAGCATCGTTCCATAGGCATCCGATTGAACCCCCAGGACGTCAAGACTTCGAACTCCCGTCTCCGCTTCATCGTATTCGCGACTCCAGCGAAATCGACGCCGCGTAGCGCCACGCCGAGAAACTCACGAGAGGAGGTCGTTTCGACTCTGTCGTTCGCTATCGCTGCTTGGTTTTTGTAGGCAGCATAGAAACAAACATCGTTTCCATTAATTATTTGTTTGCTTCCGCCCTGCTATTCCTACGCACTGACTAAAAGAAGGTTTCTACCGTCGAAAAATTGCTTTGCTTTCACATGTAACACCGATTTTATGCAGCAGTGCAAGAAATGTATGGTGGTCCGCGTGCTGAACGACGAAAACGACCTCCTTTCTTCCGCCATTTTGCCTGACCAGCGCGCCCCCTATTCGCGACTCCAATTCACTATAGGTGGCGCCACTCGTTTTCCAAGATGGCCGGTTTAGTGAGGGTCGGAGGTGCGTGCCGCTGCTGAGCCTGTTTAGTGTGCTGGCTTCACTGAGCGACACAAATTATTTCTGGTAATTCGAGGAGGCTAGGGTGTTATGAGCGCAGGTCACCTCTTTATCCTGAAAACAAGAACAGTGTTTAGCGTAATATTTAGGCCAGGAGGTACGTCTTAATTCCGGAGAAAAACCGAAACTTACCTGTATTTTGGATTTAATTTCTCGGGATCGGTCTTAATTTCAGATTCTTTCATAACTCAAAATGTGTTTCACACCGAAATTATTTACTTAAAGAAGTTGTTCACGAAAACGTTCGTCCCTTTAAAGACAGGGTCTTTCATACACCTTAGAGGTAACATATAATGCTGTAGTTGTTGAAAAATTCAGTGCGGATATTTGTGCGTTCTTGCTACCTTTTCTGGCTCACATAATTGTCATATGAAACAATGAACTGCGGGCCTTTCAGTGGCTTTTGGGGTATTTAGAAGATTAATTGTTTTAATATCTTGCCCAGAACAAGAATGACAGAATAAATCCAGTTTATACGATATGTTCACAAAACGCATGAATTAAGAAACGCTGTTCTCACTCGGAAAATTCAAAGACGGAATCCGAGTGAGGCAGCTGAAGTTTGCGTGCTTTTAAAGCAACGCGTGACGCATGAGTTTATATTGCATCCAGTGTTAGACTGTTGATCTATCTTGATAACGATGTCAGAGGTCTTCATGTGATAAAAAGAAAACAAAATGACACCTTTCAGAAAAAAACGGTAATAATTAAATGACGTATTTCTGTGATTGTAGCGTTAATTGGGGGCCTACATTGCCGCGATTTCTATTATTAATAATATAAATATTAATATTAAGATATTTTAATACTCCATTTTCAAGCTCTAAAATAATTAGTTGCTTATATGATCTAATTTCAAACACGCGAACAAGTATGACAACCTGAAGTGTGCTAATTATCATCATTGGTGCAAATTGCAGCATTTTTAATTACCAAGTTATAAAATAAGTAAAGTCTAAAATCAATAACAAAACCCTAGCTAATGTAAGAAATTCATGTAAAATTAGATTAATGAGATGCTATAAAGTAGCGACTTTTGACAATCGGCAAAACTTCCAAAGTCGCCGCCAATATCCTTCCAGACCAAATCCCCCCCTCCCCCGCCCCCCTGAAAAAAAAATGGTTATTTTTTTAATTATTATTCTTTTTTTAACATTCATTTCCTTTCGTATTTGTTTGCCGTCGTTTTGCCATCCTCGGCCTTTCCAGTTCGAAGGAACGCCTACTTGCTTGCGCGTCTGCTCACTGCAGCACGTTTCGTTTGGGTTGGAAGCCGGTGAAACAGTAGTGAGTTTTAGTATTGCATATACGAGCGAACGCAAGCGCTGTGTGTTTGCGTTAGCTTTGCATGTTCTACGCTGCGCGCGCGCGGAACCCGAAATTGCGGTTTTGGATTAAAGCATGGCAACGATGCGCGCGCGAAACGTGGAGCAAGCCACCCTAACGCAAACGCACAGCGCTCGCGTTTGCTTCTATGCGCAATACTCAAACTCTCTAATAAGGTACAATCCCATACCGGCTGCAGCACCACGTTGGGACAGTGAAGAGTGTTGTTTGCATTCGGAAACGACATTTAGCGAGCCATGATCGGGAGCAGTTCCGCCGTGCCCGCTGAGCAGGGGAATCGGGGGACCCTCACTAGAGCGCTTCCCGTTTCCGCCGCGGGAGGGCGAGCGGCGAGCTGGAGACGCGAATAGTTCGCTGGAGTCGCGAATAACGCTCTGAGTGCACTGACGTTCCAGGAGTCATGGACTGGTTTGATCGCTAGTAGTCGTGACAGATGGCTTTCAATAATCAGCTCACACATGTTTGTTTTTTCTTTTTTTCATTCTGGTTCTTAAAAAAGAAACACGTTGTATATAATTTTCACGCTTGTTTTGCCCTTTTTGTATTTTTTTTTTGATCATATGTGTGAAAGGCGTGCAGAGAGATCTGCACACGGTAAATTTGTAAGCTTGATGAGTATGGTAATTACTGACTTAATTCTAATTAAATCACGTGGACATTTTCAAAGAAGAATTGTGTGCATGCTTGCGCAGTCACTGCCATCTAGCGACAGGTGGTGCCAAATCGGCAAGCGGCCAGCCTTGGCCAAAGCAATTTATCATGATTTCGAAGACCGCGATTCGCCCAGCATTTAGCTATAACCCGTCGCACACGTGATCATTGAGCGAAGCGAAGGCGTTTGACTTGCCTCAGTTTTGTCAAAGGCTCAAAGCGACACGCGGATGGTCATGCAGTGGCTTGCTTGTTTCCACGACGCCGCACCGCAGGTCGGGCTCCTTGCCCGAGGAGCATCTGCCGCGCACGCCCCGGACATACCGGACACCATCCGAAAGGCCCCCGGCTGCGCGGCGGAATGAACATGGCAGCTCCGCCCAAGAGGGCCTTGCCGAAGAGCGAGAGACAGAGACGACCTGGGAACAACGGCCGGAGCAAACGCGAAATTCGCCCGCAGTTAAATTTAAAAGGTGATATAAAATAAAATGAATTAACTTAGCGCACTGAAAAAAAAAATTGCGAACTTTCCTAAGACGATTTTTAACAACATACATTTGGTTTCACACTCCCAGAGCGCCCAGTTTTTGTTTTGATTTTTGCAAAATTTAATGCAAGTTATCTCGAAAAAAAAAAACACCCCGGCAAAGCTTTTTTTTTTTTTTGGGTGTACACACACAATTTGGAATTTCGAAGTCACGATGGCAAAACAAAGAATGAAAAGTCGATTATTTACGTATAAATTTCATAAGAGCATAGGCTTAGTTAGCGGTCCTGAGCAGTGGCGGTCCTAAGGGGGCCAGACAAGGGCGACCGCCCCCCCCCCCCCAAGTCGATCGCTTTTTATAATTTTTTTTTTTTATTTTACAGCCTATATTGCGAGCAAAGGTTTATGCATGTTGCGCATTTCCGACTTGCAAACAGTGGGACTAATAAAAAAATCTTTATTCACAAAAAAGTGCGATGCCCCTTTTTTGTTATTTAGCAGCAATTTCGCTCCCCCTAAAACCAATGTCTGGGACCGCCACTGGTCCTGAGGAGAGGCCACTTTAGCTTCCTTTGAAATCTCGAAATACTGAATATTGAAAAATTGGGATCAAAGTGAAATTAATCTCCGAATTGGAAGGGGATTTGGGAATCTAACAAAAACAAACTCCAATAAACCCCGATTTTTCAGCAAAAAAAAAAAAAAGAAAAACTCTGAAAATTTTTGGAATCCGAATTATAGCTAACTGAGGAGAGGAAAAATGTGGAACGCTTCACGATTTTGCGTGTCATCCTTGCGCAGGGGCCATGCTAATCTTCTCTGTATCGTTCCAATTTTAGTATATGTACTTTGGAAGTACAACACCCATCCCTCCTCGGTCCGTATATATGTCCTCCTTTTGTGCAGCACCAAAAACATCAGTGACTCAAATACAGTAATTTTTTTGACACTCTATGTTCAAGTTTAGTACTACATATTGAAAAGAGATAGGTTTCCACGAGAGGTCTACACGGACATATTTAATATATATGTGGTAACCTGAATTATTTATAGATTAATCGTATAAAATGCGTTCATTAAACTCGAGTTCAACGGCTGAAAGGGAGAGTAGTGTACATTTAAGCCGCTAGATGGCGCCACGGGTACCGTTTCTCTTTTCGACTCGGTCGATAAAACGGGCGCCTCACTAGCCTCCCGGGTGTTCGCGCGGGCTTTTCGCTTGGCGTCCCTTGGCACCTAGTGCCGCTGACCCCAGTGATACTCGGTACACCTTCAGTTAACATCAATACATGCTGCCCCAACAAGAGTAATCGAAGTTTATTATTTTGAACAAACTCACTAAACACGTCAAACGTTTTTTATTTTTTTTATTTGGGTGTATATTAAAAACTTAACTTCAAGGTCACGACGGCAAAACAAAGAACGAAAAGTTGATA
Source organism: Ixodes ricinus (assembly GCA_037355805.1). Classification (NCBI taxonomy): domain Eukaryota; kingdom Metazoa; phylum Arthropoda; class Arachnida; order Ixodida; family Ixodidae; genus Ixodes; species Ixodes ricinus. Next base: position 586 of record JAZHYW010040514.1, on the reverse strand, counting down.
TTTTACATGTATAAATTTCACAACTGCAAAGGCTTTGTCAGTGGCCCTGAGGAGATGCCATATTTGTTTCCTTTGAAATCTCGAAATACTGAATTTGGAATAATTGGGATCAAAGTGAAATTAATCTCCGAATTTTAGGGAATTGGGAATCTAACAAAAACAAGCTCTGATAAACCCCGATTTTTCAGCGAAAAATAAACTCCGAAAATCACCCTTCGAATTTCACGACCTTAACTTCGAAAACACGGAATCCTGATTATAGCTGAATGAGGAGGGGGAAAATGTGGAACGCTTCATGACTTTGCGTGTCATCCTTGCGAAGGGGCCATGCTAATCTTCTCTGTATCGTTCCAATTTTAGTATATGTACTTTGGAAGTACAACAACCTTCCGACCTCGGTCCGTATATATGTCCTCCTTTTGTGGAGCAGTAAAACAATCAGTGACTCAGTTACAGTAATTTTTTTACACTGTGTATTGAAGTTTAGTTCTACTTGCTTATTAGAGATACATTTCCAAAAGAGCTCTACACCGAAATGTTTAATATATATGTGACTATTTGCTTATATATATTTTAGCTTTGTGTT
>JAZHYW010040513.1:0-12671 GCA_037355805.1 Ixodes ricinus | reverse complement strand
GTTAGGAAGTTTTTACCAATGTTTCAATATTCCTGAAAGGTTTGAAGACTCGTTTCGAGTAGAAATGCGGAAAGTTACCTTCACCGATCTATTTATTGACCATGCACACTATTCAGATTGAAATGAAAGCCAACATTCTTGAACGCTGCTTGTTGACGCAAAAGCTCTCTAACTTGTCAGATGTTCCGTGCCGTTTTGCAGCGTGAGACGTAATTGTCGATGTGCTACGCAGATGCACACCACGTCAATTCGTTTTCAGGCGAGCTGCATGAACAAACCTTTTCCGCAACGCTAACTGATGTTGCGGCTTTCCAATCAATGTATTTTCTTTCACTGCAGGGCTAAGCATTCTAAAAAGGGCGACGGTTCGATAGATGAACTCGTTTTCAGTCGAGATGCAGGAACAAACATTTTCTGGAATGCTAATTGTTGTTATGGCTTTCAAATTAAATCGTTTCTCGTGGATTAAGCCCTAATCAACTGAAAATAGGCAGCAGTCCGGCTACGCCTTTCGTCTCGACGGTCCCAAAAACAGCGCAGCCATCTTGTTTGTGGACGTGACGTCACGGAGCGCGAAGACGTCACTCGCGCTCCGAGAAATACTCGGTGCAAGAAGAGAGCGCTCGAGTGTCAGTCTCCGGCGGCACTCCTGTCCCTATTTAGTGAACGGAGCGCCAAACTCTTGCGCTCCGGAGCACAAACTTAACGCGCCCAGTGACATCACGGCTTTCGTATACGAACTTGTCCGCGGATGAAATTCGTCGTTTGGATAGTGAACGCTGTGACTTTAGGCTCACTTCAAGTTCAAGGTAAAGTATCTATCACCGACTCTATTGGGACCTTGTGGTGCAGGCGCGTAAAGTAAAAATAGCAAGCTAACCAATACTTTGTTGAAAATGCACACAAAAAAACTTCCTTTTTTTCTTTTTTGTCACGATGGGGATTGGTATTGCGGAGCAGCTGACACATTGTGAATAATTCATTGAGGTGTTTGTCTTAAAGAAATATGGTGATAAATCTGATAAAACTCCAACCCCAGTATCCCCAACGGAGTATATAGGGTGTTCGAAAAAGCGAGGCCGGATCTGATATTGGCCTTAAAATAGGCGTATGCACGTAGCAATCTAAACTTTTCGTCAAAGGTGTATTTCACAGTTGGGTTTTTACTTTGTAAAACTACAAAGCGTAGCTCCCTTTCCGTAAGAAATAGGGCCCCGTTACAGCTGACAAAACGCGAAGAAAAAAATGAAAGCCGTTTACAACTCCCTGCAACGCCGAATTAGAGCGCAGCTCTTGAGGAGGAGGGGAAGGTGCGGAGGGGGGTTCACGTGACCTCGGGGGGGGTCACGTGACCTCGGGGCGGTCGCATGACCTGGGGGTCACGTGACCTGGGGGCCACTTGACCTGGGGGGTCACATGACCTCGGGAAGGGGGGGGTCACGTGACCTTGGGGTTACGCCGACGGCGACGCCAATGGCGACGCCGTTCAAGCCGGAAACGGGCGCCTAAGAGCTGCGCTCTAAAAAAGAAGAGTCACGCAAACCCCACCAACAGAAATACGTGATTGCTGCTGCTATATATACTGTTCTGTCTGCGCCAAATAAACAGTTGGAAGTCTGCGCTCCGTGTGTCGTACTCGTTTCTACCTCTGTCCTCGTCCTTTGCGCAGTTCATTTATTTCTACAGAAATACGTGGCGCGGAGAAACGACGTCACTGGCGCATCACGTGAACCCCCGGTTGATGCTGTGCAAATAGCAACTCCCGACGGTGTCTGACCGCTGGGACGGCCGATTCCAGCCCTTGGCGCATGGCGTACGGATCACGTCGATCGTTCGGCTAGATAAATAAAAAATAAATTCTCATTTTGCATGACCGTAATCGACATATCACGTGCACCATATTTTCAGTCACCGAGAGTTACTACGGCGCGCTTATTAATTTTGTTTCTAGCGACCACCGCCAGGGTATTATTCGCGGCTTCTGGCTGGCCGCATTCGATTTCGTGAGGACGCCCCCTTTTCTTAATAGTAATAGTTTATTTTTGCTTAATTTTACAAACATTTGAATCTGTCTCACAAAAGCAGTTTTGCGATTGCGTGCTTGAACACTCCAGCCCGCTTTCGGCCAATGGCGCCTCCTCACTTGCCCCTTGTACTTCCTAATGAATGTCCACACTCTCAATATATACGGCTCTGACATAACGTATTCTCTCTCTCTCTTTTATTTTTCCTGGAAGCGTACAAATAGTATCTTTTTCTTTATTAAATGATAGTCTTATGGAGATGTCGGCACAGCACAGACAGTACCAACAGATCTATTTAAATTTTCATTTATAAAAAAGGTACAGTTAAGGGTCGAATTTTTAATTCCGCTGAACAAAATATATGTTATGGCGTCGTATCTAAAAACACAGTAGCCACAAACCGCAAGTTCATCAGATATTTGGTTCTCGACTTACGAATTTTAAAAGAGGCCGCGGCGGAAAGCAGTGTTTTTCACATACGTCGTGGGTCGGATGTTTCGCTCGATCTCCCGTCGTCGATTTCCAGTCCACATTATATTAACTTTCTTCAAACACTCTGTGGACGCAGATAAAACGCTCCAATACCATGAAATAATTTTAGGCGTTTTGCTTTTTTCTGCAAAAATGTCAAAAACGCCCCCTCGGTCAATTGTTGACGAACTTTGACAATTAAATACTGGCGATCTACTTGAGTTACATCAATATTTTTTATGTCCATGGAGAGCCCAAAACACGCTCTTTATAGATATTATAAAATCATTTAGCTGTATTTAATATCCTTTGCGGGACGTTTACGTTAATGTTATGCGAAAACCAAAAAGTGCCAATTTTAAGATCGATTTTCTCAAAAAACCCAGTTTTTATTTTTTTTATTTTTTGTTAAAATGTAGATATGATAGTTGTCTACTCGAAAAGCAAGTTGAGAAAGTGTATATTTTGTTTGTATGTTCTATATTTAAGCCTCAATATCGGAAAAAGACGTCTTCGTTTTGCAAGACCTAAGTCAGACAAACAAAGACGTGCGCTTCTATGAATTGTAAAAAAGTTTTCTTGAATTTTCGTCTGCGTTTTGTAATCACTTATAAACGCATTTTGTGGTATTGAATAGTTATTTATGTTTTGAAAAGAGCGGGAAACCACGAGAAACATATCTAATCAAATCAGCAGGCCTAGTAGACCTTCAATATCGAAGAGGCACAGACGTTGTATTTTTCCGATTTATAAAAATTTCACTGTAAACTAGCATGACTAGCTATTAGCTGTCATATTACTAAGACATAAAAATCACCACATCATTGATCTATTATGTACCATTCTTTCCGAAACCAAACGCTAGGGTTTGTTCACCGCACATCGCACAGATCACCAGGGAATGGCCTTTCACTTCCGTAATACACAAAAGTGATGACACAAACACGATCCGAAACACACGGAGAGATTGTCACGGAGAAGGGTAGGGAATAAAAATAAATAAATAAGAATAAAATTACCCAACTCCGATCTTAACGAAAATTGCGGTAAAAAAAAAAAAAAGATTTAGGTTCGAGCGGTGGCAAGGCGATAGGTCCACGCCTGGTGGAGAGTCAGACAAAGAAGTCAACGACACGTAAAGGAAAAAAAAATAATTAAGACAGAAAAACTCAGCCGCACGCGGCAAGAATAAAAACCAACTCCTCCGGGCATTCCCTAAACGGGACACAACCAAATGCGTGCGAACACGCTCTCACAGCACCGTCAGGCCGCTACGCCATGAAGAAATAAACCAAACAAGTAAAGAATGCTAACAAACAGTTAGTAACGAAACATAAAAAAAAGTTCAGCAGAACCGCACCCGAGAAACAAAGTTCAGCAAAGTGAAGAAACACTCACGAAAAAAAAAAAAAAAAGTCTTAACTGACCGATGCCGAGTCCCGTCCCACGACACGGAAGCCTGGCAGGATGATGGCGTCCAGATGATGCTCGAATCTATTCTTCACTCAGTTCCGCACATCCGTCGGGGCTGTGCGGAACAAAGTGAAGAATAGTTTCAAGCAGCGGTGCGCCAGAAGGTAACTGAGACGTAACATGCCTCGAGCTTCATATCGTGAGAGGAGCTTTCGAGGTAGTTACTGCAAGCAGTTACTCAAACTTTCTCTTTCCCCTTCCCTTTTTCAAAAGAACACGTCAGCCGGCGCTAACTTTTCATCTCGGGAGAAGACCACTCTTCACAAACGGTTATAGTTGACAAGGAGGCTGACTTCGACCCAACTAGTCTCCGGGCAGTATAGACACAAGTATATTTACCAACACGCTCGTTTTTTATGCTAGTCTCCGGGCTTTGCTGTTGCCAAAGAGATAACCCTTCGGTGCTATCGGATTTCCGCGGAGGGAGATAGAGTACATAAAATTGAAAGAATAAAACACGGAGGACAAGCACAGGACAACCACTTTGCAGAGCACGGCCACTTCTAGGATAGGGCGTTCGAAGCTTGGGCAAATACGCGGTATCGTTTCACGCGTGCACGGATGGCTGGTTTCAAAATTTTCCCACATCCCTAACGAAACCGGACCATCTTCGTGTGCGTGCCCGCGCCGCCGGTTTTAGCTCGCACGCGGCGTTGTTTTGGCAGGCAGAACTGTTGTTGACCGTCGATATTCTAAGGCCGTGGTGTTCTCATCCTCCCAGGCAACAGTTCCTTTGCTTTCCCTTCTGCAATACTCTGACTGACTGACTCCTCCTGGGTGGCCGTCACTGTTCGCCGCGTCAACGACACATTCGTACCATTTCACTCCTCGTGACACAGGGTGCGCTGCTCGCTTTACTGTCACGGGCCGTCCTATCTAACACAACGAGCGCGAAAGGTCGTGGTCATCTTCTGGTTCCGAAAGGGCGGGACGTTAATATAGACCAATGAAGGCCCCGAATCAATACGACGTCTGCCGATTTCTATACATTAAAAATTTACGACGCCTGCTGGTCTGTTAAGAAGTGTTGCTTTCTCTTTTGAACTGCTCCAATGCAGCTTGCCGCCTATAATAAAATTTAAATGATCAATAAATATAACAGGGTGGAACTGCTGTATTTCATTTTTATGTGGGAGCTTTAAAAAAATGCAAAAATATTTCCAAGTTTGTGAAGACGCGCAATTCGCAAGTCCCTTTCGAGCCGTAAAAACACGTTTTTGTACGATATTGATGTTTAAATATAGAACATACAAACAAAATATACACTTTCTCGACTTGCTTTTCGAGTAGACAACTATCATATCTACATTTTAACAAAAAATAAAAAAAATAAAAATGTTTTTTTTTAGAAGATTGATCTTAAAATTGGTACTTTTTGGTTTTTGCATAACATTAACGTAAACGTCCCACTAAGGATATTCAATACAGCTAAATCATTTTATAATATCTCTAAGGAGCGTGTTTGGGGCTCTTCATAGACATAAAAAATATTGATGTAACCCAAGTAGATCGCCAGTATTTAATTGTCAAAGTTCGTCAACAATTGACCGAGGGGGCGTTTTTGACATTTTTACAGAAAAAAAGCAAAACGCCTAAAATCATTTCATGGTATTAGAGCGTTTTACCTGTGCCCACAGAGTTCTTGAAAAAAGTTGATATAATGTGGACTGAAAATCCTCGACGGGAGATCGAGCGAAACATCCGACCCACGACGGATGTGAAAAACACTGCTTTCCGCCGCGGCCTCTTTTAAAATTCGTAAGTCGAGAACAAAAATTCCGACGGACTTGCGGTTTGTGGCTACTGCGTTTTTAGAGACGACGCCATAACATATATTTTGTTCAGCGAAATTAAAAATTTGACCCTTTTTGCCTGCACGATTTGAGATGAAACCACCCATATATATATACAAGTGAAAGTGTTGGCGTGCTTCACAGCGTTTTATGCTGTTGCTGGCGCCCGCCTTCTAGTTTCTACCACGGACCTAAATAGCTTTCAGGTCGTGAAACATTCACAACTCTATTTTGACACGGTTGGTGATGTTGGGTCGGTCATCTCCGATGGCGACACTAGTCGTAGTGGAGGAAAAAGATCAAATTTGCTGTGGGTGTGTACACACAAGCAAGCAAGTTCGTCCTAAAACGGTTTCAAGTTTCTCCAGTCTAGAGGGCAGTTTAGGCGAGAGCGGTACCACTGAATGCAGGGAATATCCAACGTGCTTCACCGAGCAGCAAATTAGGGATGTCGCAAACCCGCCGAGGTTCGAGGTCGACTTTTTAATGCGAAAGCATTAACTTTCCCATGGAGCGAAGCGGGCGTTGCCTGTATCCGTCTGTAGCAAAAAATAAAAGCATTCAGAAGCGAAATTTTTATTGGCTGCGACGCGTCATACTCATATCAGATGCTTTGTCACAAAAGCCGGCCGGGCACTCAAGGTCAAAGCGGACGCGCATCAGAAATGAAACACGAAGAAAAGCCCAGAAACGCAGATGCATCGTCATGGAAGCCGTGGAGCCGGAGGGGGCGCCGCGCATGCGCACTGGGGGAGCATGATGTCACCGGCGGCGCGCCGTGTGTAAAAGGAAGACGTGGCGCGCTGCTCGTAGAAATGCATTCGCATTCCTATATGGAAGCAGTCTTAAGTGTCTCTGTCGAATTTCTTTCGAACTTCTAATGCAAAGTTAAACCAAATTCCGACTATAAGTTCAAATATTTTGCGCATGCGCGAAATTTGAAAACGAGCTAGTGTCACCTGGCGGAGAAAAAGTACAATATTTGTGGAGTTTTTTCTTTCCTTATTTAGGATTAATAAGCTAACTAGAGCATTAAAAGCACATACGTTTGGTTTCATGTTTAAACAGTACTAATCATTGCATAAATATATAATACTCTTTTAATCATTCGTTCCGCTAAATTCGATTTTTTTTTGTAGTCGTCGGGCGAACATTCGACAAGTCCAACTTCGTCGAATTTCGCTAAAACTTCCAAGGTTCGCCGAACCACTCGAACCTCAGGTTCGACAAATGTTCGCGCTACTCCTATACTTCGTTTCACCATCTTAAGTCCAGGCGCAGCCGATGGAGCCAATCAAACAGCGTCAAAGCACACCATCATTATAATGCAATTAAATGCAAAGGTGCAAGCGAGCTGGACAAGAATGATGAAAATAATCCCTGGAGAAGGGGAACAAGAGGGACAAGGGACAAATCTCCAAACACAGCTAGGTGACTGGTGCGCGACCGAAAAAATCCGCCTGGTCAGGATATCGAACCCGGAACCTCTCCATTACAGGTGGAGTGCTCTACCAACTGAGCTAACTAGGGGTTAGACGTCAGTAGAGCAAACGGGTTTTATCAGATGCCACCAGTCAACACCAACAAGGGTGAAGCTTGCAGTTTAAGATTATGATTATAATGCAATTAAATGCTTAGGTGCAAGTGAGCTGGACAAGAATGACGATAATAATCCCTGGAGAAGGGGAACAAGAGGGACAAAGGACAAACACAAATCTCCAAACACAGCTAGGTGACTGGTGCGCGACCGAAAAAATCCGCCTGGTCCGGGTATCGAACCCGGAACCTCTCCATTGTCCCTCTTGTTCCCCTTCTCCAGGAATTATTTTCGTCATTCTTGTGTCTCCTCTCGTGCGGGAAAGCCCGTGAAATTTCAAGCTTGCCAAAGCTAACTTCACGCGCACGCTGCACGCGTGCTTGCACGAATGGGGCACAAGTCGGGGCGCCATGCCTGCAATTGTCTACAGTATCAATCTCTACTTGCCACCAGCGGGACCTACGTGGGCACGAGGCTCGACCGATCGGCACGAGCGCTGGGGAGAAGAGCGGCTCTACCCCGCGTCATCTAAAGCAGGGAACACAAGAGCGGCAAAAACGAGCGCCGCGCGCTGATTCCACTTATGGCCCATTCACACTGGAAGCGGATCCGCGTTCGCGAAGCGTTTGCGGATGCGGCTCGCGAGCGACCCCGTTCAGACACACCCAGAGGCGGTTGGCGGTTGGCGAGAGGCGGTTGGAGGTTTCTCGGCGATAACGCGTGATCTTTTGAGAGTTGCGTTTGGCAACCTTGTTTTACAATCCAAAATCCACTTTAATCCACGATCCAAAGCCAAAAGTTTGCTATTTTGGCACCCGGAAATACCCGGAAAATTTTTCTTCGGGATGTTCGCACGCATCACGAGTTCGGGCAGCGAAAAGAAGAGACATGGACCCGCAAAACTCGCCTGTGCTTCCCTCGACTTCGCCCGCAAGAAAAGCCCAGCTAGGCGCGCCTTGCTGACTCAGAACAGGATGCCCCCGACTTTTTCTTCGAAGTGGACCCTTCCCGCATGAATAGCTGACCTTCTTTTCGGGAAAGAGGGCCAGTGTTCTCCCTCGTTGTTCGCTCTTATCATTTTCGAAGTTGTGAACGGTGGGGTGGACCCAGAGCCTTCGGTGGACCGTGGTGTGGGGAATGTGTTCGGTGCTAGCCGGTCGTAGCTTCGTTGGTGGCGGACTCTCCTCTCGTCTCTCGAACGTCGATCGAGTCTACTGTTTGTTTGACATTAAGCTCAAATAAACGCCGTATGGATTACCTCTGCATCGTCTGGTACGTACACTTTATTTCTTGAGTATGTTCCTTTTATTTCTTTTGGTAGTAGTACTCGTTACGGGTCGAGCTAGCACAGGTACCCTGCCCGCTCCGCGGTGTTGCGTTGGATAAGCAATCGGGCTCACGACGTCTCTATCGGCCTTCGTGGTGATCATGCACGGTGTTGAATGCTTTCAATAGTTCACGCGATTATCTTATTGGGTACAAAAGCTGACATTTCGGTCGATCAGGGGCGGGTTCCGACGTTCTACGGGCAGAGACTACCAAGGCAGCGAGCTTCGGGCTGTGGCACCCGGAATAATAAACAAACTCTTACCCGAACCAAATCACCGGTGCGAAGCCCGTTAATATTACGAGTCAAATCTTTTCGCGGCGGATTCAAGTGACGGACGTGAACATCGCGTTTCTCCGTTGATTTGTCTCCTGTAACGCTAGGACTACAGCGCCTTAGACGCCTCGCCAGCGACAGGTGCCATCTTGTTTTGAAAGACACTGACGTCACGTCAGCGTCGCGTTCCGATTGGTTGCCGCTTTGCGGTTCGTGAAAGCGGTTGGGAGAAATCGGTCCCGAAGCGGTTGGCAGAAACGCGCTCAAACCGCTCGATCTCAGCCGCTTTGCGGTTGAGAACGCGCGGATCCGCTTGGCGAACGCGGATCCGCTTCCAGTGTGAACGCGCCATTAAAGACGGCCCAGGACGCTGTGACATGGACATTGTCAAGCCGCCACGTCACAGCGTGCGCGCAAGTTGCCATGGAGACTGCCGCGCGGTGCCCGTTTTTGTCAAGCCTCCTCCGGCCATTACATACGAACGGCCGCCCAGCCAGCACAACGAGCGCACTACTTGGTGGCAGTGCTTGCCTGCGGTCGTGCCGCACTGGCCAGATTGTTCATCTGCAGCGAAGGCTTGAAGGCCCCCTTGAGGCAGACTAACTCCTGGAGGACTTTACTCACCGGCAATTTCGGCAATACTTTTTACTTTTTTTATTATTTTGCACCGAACCTGAGCACACTGAATCTATTAACTCGGGAAACTTTTTCTTTTCTCGAAATCCGTTTTGTTCTAAAAGTTATAGGCATATAAAAATTACAAAAAAACAAGCAAAAAATAATCTCCTTTATGACGTCCTTGGTCCTCTGTCCCCCCTTTCCCCGCGCCCGGAGGATTTTCCTTGCCGCGGTGACTGAGGAATCTGGGGAGGGAGGGGAAAACGGGGAAAGGAGGTGATGCCGAGGATTGATAGAGCTGCCCGGTAACGGGGCAGCTCTCTCCCCTCGGCTGAACGTCAAGACCAAAAACGACACGATTTCGTCACATAAGGACCCCACGGGGCGCCCCCGTAGGAGGAGCTTTCCGTGTCGTCCGTGAAAATATGACGCACTGATATTTAGTTATGCCCTCCGTGCCCGCTGGGTTGCCCGAACCACAAGAGACGTGGAAACCAGCGAAAAAGGTAGACGCTTAAAGGGGCCCTGCAATCATAATTAAGCGTCTACCTTTTTTGCGGTTTCCACGTCTCTTGGGGTTCGGGCAAGCCAGCGGGCACGGAGAAGAGTCACAAATATCAGTGCGTCATATTTTAACCGGACGACGCGGAAACCTCCTGCACCGACGGGGGCGACCCGCGGTACCGAAAGCGCGCGTAATGTGACGTCTTAGGTCCTGGGCTTACTACTGGTCAGAGCAGCTAAAAGCTTCTTTTTAGTCGAAATACAAAATATAAGTGGCGCGAACCGTTTCAGTTATTTATAAAAGTAGTTTTTGTTCAGTATTTGAGATTAGAAAAGAAACAAATGCAGTTTATAAAGTACAGAAACAAGAAATGATCCGTCGACATACCCGCCGCAATCGGTGGAAAAGGCGGCGCCTACTAGAAAGGAGTAGTGGGATCAGGCGCCGACACGGAAAGGTCCCGGATGTACGTGGCGGCGCTGCGGCCGTAGGGACCGAAGGACCCGGCCGGCTCTGAGCGTTCCCAAGGCCTTCGGTGAGCAGATTTGTCTTGCGGTTTGGCCGTTTCGCGGTATGGCAGCGCGAAGTGGTTCCCATTCTGAACTGATCTTTACCCCGTGTTTGCTGTCGTTTGTGGCCAATGAAGTGTCATGCCGAATTTGTGTTGAATCGCGCAGCAAATGCGATGAGAGCCGCTCTAGCTGCCCGCTACATACAGCCTATCCAGAACACGCTTTAGTGGCGCCCTCTCGCGCCGTCGACACGGAGTACGGCAGCCGTGAGCGCTCGCTCAGCTCACCACCCCTCGTCTAGTTCACGGCCACTCGAGCAACCAAGGACGTCATGAAGGAGGGTTATTTTTTGCTTGTTTTTGTAATTTTAACTTGCCTATAACTTCTAAAATAAATCGAAATTCGAGAAAAGAAAAGTGTGACTAAGTTACTACGTTCAGTGGGCTCAGGTTTGGTGCAAATTAAAAATTAGTAAAAAAGCCATTGCAGGGCCCCTTTAAATAGGATTGCAGGGTGCCCTGAAACATCTTAATATCTCTTACGACCAGAGCACGCACTGGCGCCATCTATTGAGGTAACAGTAGAAACTTGGCGGTCCCGAATATTTTCTATTTCTCTTGCGCGTTGCCCTTTTCCTTTCTTGTTGCTTTTTTTTTTTGCTCGAAAAGTTTTTGTCAACGTTATAAACGAGTTTTGTTTATAGGTATTACGCACATTTGAACTCGGCAAATTTCGCAAAACCTTCGCTCTTGTGAAATACCTTCGCTCTTGTGAAATGCGGTTCAGGGTCACCGCATAGATGGCGCAAGCGATACGATTGTGTTCTCTCGTCCTAAGAAATCTTAAGAGGTTTTAAGGCACTCGGTTCTAAGGAATCGTAAGTGTGTGAACGGGCCTTGACTATTGTAGAACTACCTCAGTTGTAAGTCCTGAAGCATTGCGGAGTCGGATCTTCTCATTTTTCACAATCGAACGTAAAAAAAAAATGCATAGGATTAGCAGCTTTTTTTACTGAGTCATTTTAACGTGCACTGCGTATTCCGTTACTTTTTCGTTTTCAAAAATGATATTAAATAAAAAAATCTCGCAGCAGTGAACATACGAAAAGCCAGACCCAACTATAAGGGACTTACCTGGTTATTGGAGAAAAGAGGCCGCTTTAAAGGGCAACTCCGCTCAATTCCGAAAAATTTAGGCTTACATGTGATTCCATTTCACAAAGTACTACTCAACAGCTCTACGTCTTCGGATTCGCGAAATGTTGAATATTATTTGTGTAATCTTAATTTAAACATCAGCCGATACCGAAACCGAAACTTCGGTTGCGTCAGGCAACATTGGTCTCGTGTCCTCAGAGTCATGGCCACGTCACGTCGAACCACGTGGTCTTGTGACGTTCGTAGGCGCGAGGTACAGGACACGCGACGCGGGCAGGTCGCTTCGCATGGCGAGGATGGTGATGGCCCGGGGAGAGGGGGAAGGGGAGAACACGAAGAGGAGAGGGGGAGCGGAGAAACCGGACATGCGATAAACGCGCAGGGCAGCGCAAACTAGCGCATCCGCGTTACGGTGATCACGTGGACGCCGTAGAGCCAACACCGGGAGGAGAAACTCATGACGTCATCGTTCAATTTCGCTCCGAGAAGTAAAAACAACCAAAACGTGAGAATGACGTAGTCATGCCTTTGGCGTAGTGGTTCAACGTTGGCCGCTCCAACCCCGTCGCATTGACTGCGCTGACGATTGCGCCTCACGTCGCACGCTAGAGTTGGCAGATTTCGGCGACTTGGCTCGTTTGAAAGTTTGCTGGCCAGTTTATTAAATATATAGACGGAATTAGATCGTAATATTTGACATGGGGTCTTCCTATATGATACTGAAGAGGGCTGCATAGTTTTCTAAATATCAAAAATGAAGCGGAGTTGCCCCTTTAAATAGGATTGCGGGGTGCCCTGAAACATCTTAATATCTCTTACGGCCAGAGCACACACTGGCGCCAGCTATTGGGTAACAGTAGAAACTTGAGCGGTCCCGAATATTTTTCTATTTCTCTTGCGCGCTGCCTTGTACCTTTCGTTGCTTGTTTTTTTTGCTCGAAAAAGTTTTTGTCAACGTTATAAACGAGTTTTTTTTAT
>JAZHYW010040511.1:0-19519 GCA_037355805.1 Ixodes ricinus | reverse complement strand
GCGTATTGCTTCACCCGTCGTCCAGATTGTGATATCGTCTGCGTGAAATGGTGTGGCGGATGCCTGGGATCTTGTCGAGGCGGTTGCTCAAATCCGCCATCACTAGGGCTTAGAGTAGCGGAGTAAGCACCGCGCCTTGTGGGACTCCTAGCTCAAATGGAGCCGTAGGAGCTTGTGCATTTCCTACTGAGACACTGAAGGTGCGCCCGTTGAGGAATGCCCTGGTATACTGGAGAGGCTTGCCGGTGAGGCCCGCCGCGGATGCGGCAGCCATCACTGTAGGATGTGGAACACTATCAAAAGCCTTCTTCACGTCTGCATAGCGACCGCAAGCTTGATGTCGTAGCGCGGGTGCTTTCCGGCAAGGTCCTCAGCGAAGAGGGCCAGCGAGTCCTGCATGCTGAGACCCCGGCGGAAGCCAGTCTGGCACGGGTGGAGGACGTTGTTTGCTTCAATGTGCCATTCCAACCGCATCAGCGCCATCCTCTCCATGAGCTTCCCGACATGTGAGGTCAGAGAGATGGGTCGCATATGTGTGAGCTGTTTTGGGGTTGGGCCTGGTTTGGGGATTGGTATAACCGAGGCGTGGCGACAGATGGCGGGAAGTTGACCCAGCTCCCAGGACTCGTTGAAGATGTCCAGGAGTTCTTGCATCGCTGCCTCCGGAAGGTTGCGAAGGGCCGGGACAGTAATCATGTCGGGCCCCGGGGTACCATGCAACTTTGTGATTGAGAAAAGTGCGCCCTGCAGCTCTGCCATGGTAAAGGGCCGCTCCATACCTGGGTCCATGGGTTGTTGAGGTGGAGGGAATGAAAATCTAACCTTGGCTGGGTCATAACTCGCTGGACATTCCTGTGGAAAATACGGGGCCAGCTTTGCTTCGCGAATTCTTCATTGAGATTGCCAACCGGAGGGCCATGTCTTCTCCAGCTGTTTGTTGACGTTGGTTCTTTGTCATACCACGCATCGTCGCCCAGACCTTGGCCGGTGATGTGCGCCCGTTGAAACACGTGCAGTGGTCGTGCCACTCTTTCCGCGAGAGCTCGAGAGAATAGCGTTTTGCTTCTGCCGATGCACGGTTAAAGCGTGCGCGGTCGGGCGGGAGTTTGCCGCCCTCTAGGTAGCAATTGTTGGGCCTTAATCCTGATTCCCATAAATTAAACAAGTGCTGATCAGGAGTCGGAGCTTCGGCGCTTACCTTCACTGACCGCGTCACCATCTCCTTGGCTTGAATATTACGATTGAAAAGTGGTTCTGTGAGGCGGTAGTTCTGCGAGCACCTCGCGAAAGGCGTCCCATCAGGGTTGTGCTTACGGTGCGTGTAGCAAGAGCGCGAGATTTCCCGCCGAGGCCGATGATAACTGGGAAGTGATCGCTACCCCAGGTGTCATCTACCACCGCCCATGAACACCTGAAGGCTTGAAGAATACCATATATACGTCTGGCGATGTAGAATCTTGCTGTTGACTGTCGGCCCGACGGGTTACCACGTCAGGCGAATTGGCGAGCACGAGGCCTGCCACAAGTGCGTTGTCTGCTACGCTTCGGCCTCGTACGGTGTTTGATTTCGACCCCCATGACATATGGTGCGCATTAAAGTCACCTCCGATCAGCACAGGCAAAGGGGGAATAGTGCGGGTACACAGGAGCTTGAGCCATTCTGCATCTTCGTCGTTGGTGGTACTATGCGGTCTCCAGTACACAGACACGACTACGATATCCTTGTCTCGGAGGCGCGCCGATACCGCCGTCACTTCGCGCTGCTCGGAACAGTAACACGAGGCATCAAGCTGGGCAGCAGCGGATCGATTTTTTTAGTAGCACATGGGCATGTGCCTGGGGCACAGAAATGGTTCCCTGTGCGTCTCTTTTCCGACGTGGGCCCTTCTGGGCGACGATGATGGTAGGGGTACTGAAGGCCCGGTAGCCTACAATGTTGGGCTCTGGCACACTGGCCTCTTGTAGTAGGATTATGTCGGGGGGATGGGCGCTTGCGGCCAGCCGTCTCTTGAGTTCTGGACCTTGCTGTCGGTAGGAGCGGCAATTCCATTGCAGAACTGTTAATCCTGGACCGAAAGGATCCGGAGGCCACACGACCTCAACAGCAATTCAGTTTCCGGCTAAATTTAGCGGGGAAATTGACGTCACATGTTTTGGTGTCACGTCACCTATGAAAAAATTCAGTTTCTCTGCCAGATTTAGAGGGATAATTGACGTCACGTGCGGAGGAGGAAGAGGGGAAGGTACGGAGGAGGAGAGGAGAAGAGGAGGATGGAAGGAGGAGGAGGGGACAGGCGTAGTAGGGGAGGAGGAAGGAAGGGAGAGGTGTAGTAGGGGAGGAGGGGGAGAGGTGGATCAGGATGAAAGGAGGGGAAGAGGAGGAGCAGAGGAGGAGAGGAAGAGGACGCGAGGAGGAGAGGGTACGGAGGTGAAGGAGGCGTATACCCTCCCTCCATACTCTCCTCTCCTCCTCCTCAAGAGCTGCGCCCTAATTTCACGTAACAGAGATTTGTAAACATCTTTAATTTTTCCTCCTTAAACTTCTTTTTCACCGCCTGGTTTCCCTAACCGTAAAATCGCCTTCGGGTATGGGGACAAACTCTCGCTCCTTATCTGCCAACAACAACTTGATGTGCTCTTCCAAGAAGGACACAACGTTTCCCACGTTAGGCCCTCTTGAGGCACCCTTTCTCCGAGGGAGGATATCAACCCCATCCATAATACATCGTTTCATCTCAGCCTTTTCCGCTCTATATTCCACATTTCTGACCAACGTCAACATTTTCGGAGGATTCATGCTTGTTTCAGAATCCATACTTGGGTTCCTTTACAAGAATCTTGACAGAATCTTCGGGTACGCTGGCGTCACCCACAATTGCCAGATCACAAATGTTCCACTTTGTTCTCTTTGACAGCTTCGGTACCGACATAAGTAGTCGTCGCCAGAGAAATTCAGTTTTTGACGAGCCTGGCGCCGACGCTCTCAGAACTTCCACTCAGCCACCCTTTCTTCGTTTGTAAACAGAGTAGCACCATAACTTAAGGCCTTCTCGGAAGAGTTTCGCGTGTCTCCAGGTTTCAGCGCGCAACATCTTGGTAAACCTTTTTGCGTGTCCCATTCATGGCGGTACTTGCAAGAAGTTCAAGACCTCCGCATGGTAGCTTCCCGTCCTGATGGTGTAGCCGCAGTGTTGTGACTTCACCTCCCTGATTGCGATAACATTGATGAAGTAGATGCCTTTTTGATACCACGGCGAACAGTGAAAAAAGCCCTATGTATAAGGAATGTACTTTAGAAGGGTATGCACTTAGCGCTTGTTGGTGATTCATAGTTTAGAGGTAGAAAGCGCTAAAAAACAACGGACAAGTGAAAGAGACCAACACTACAGAGCGCTACTTGCTACTGAAGTTTACTCATGGAAAAACATCTATACACATCGTGAAATCAAATCATCTGATGAAAGAACTGCTATATCATCACACCAATGCCTATCAATCTACAATTCAGTTTTCGAGAGATTTTCAAATCGCCACCTCAGAGTCAAACCGGGCTATTGATGGAGCGCTGCCAAACGTGCCCACAAAGCACCTCGTTATGTCGAACGCTTCGGATATCTCCCTTGTAGTTTTGTTTCTGTTTCTGGATAAGGTAACGGTGTTGTCAAACTTCGGGGCACACACATCTGTCACAGTGTATTGCCACATTTCCCGAGGTTGAAGATCTTACCGACAGTGCATATCCCCTGAGCCTGTCATTTATACAACGACCTGATTGGCCTATGTACACTCTACCACATGATAAATGAATCTTGTATACCACGCCTTCGCTGCACTCCACATACCTGGTCTTATGTTTCTTCTGACATATTCCGTCGCTTAGTACCTCTCGTCTTACTTTCGCACACAGTCTGCCCAATATTTGAGGAGCTGAGAGTAGCACAAGGACTCCATGTGTTCGCCCCCACTTTATTCTGTGGCTCATTTTATGCACTTAAGGTATTACCACTGGTCTACGCCTTCGCTTTTCTCTTATAGCACCACACCCTCCCCGAAGTTTCTTTAGTAGTCCAGCTGCCGCCCCCCCCCAAAGCAGCTTTGGTGGGAAGCCTTTCTCCGCAAAATTTACTACCTGTAACCAAAAGCTGTCTCCTGTTCTATGGGGGCAGGACTTCGTTTAGGAAGCCCTCAGGCACGTAGAGGCAATGCCTCTCTGATTCACTTTTGAGTGATCTGAATCAAAGTGTAATACACCTTTCTTAGCCCTATGGCAATAGAACCCATATGTATGTGAATTCCAGAGCAATGCCAACTGCAAGCGGTTGCTCCAAGTTCAATCTACAAAACGTTTCAGGTGTTTTAAATATGTTGCTTTTAGTTACAAAAAAAACCCAGGCCAAAAACAATGAATGTATTATTTTTCCAGAAAAAGTGATACATGCCCACCTATTTGAGATCACTATGCAATTCAAATATTCTAACAAAATGTCACTCATAACTACAGCATGATAAAGGTCTATGCATATTGATATGCGACATTTTGCATAAGTATAATATTCTTAAAACACGGGAGAACAAATATTTCATACAATATTCACAAAGCATTAAACTTATGCAAATATGTTTCCCCCAAACAGTGATGCACTTCCTGGAGATATTGTTTTTAATTTAAAAATTTGCAGCAAGATGAGTTGTTAACAGTATATACATAGCCTCGTCGAATCCTAGACCCAGTCTGAGCCCAGTCATGATGGTCGCACCACTGAGCAAACATTACACTCTCGCCCATTTCCAAAAGCATGCATGGACGAACAGCTTCTGTAAGTAAATATAACCGCCTTGATGAGGTCTTCCGCGCCAGCTTGATGTGATACATATGTTCTACGCTCTACATTTCGTGCACGTAAGAGAGGGCAAATACCTTTTCGGTCTCCTCAGCTCTCTGAACACACAGTATAAGCTCCATTTTGGCATATTCGTCCCCAACTTTCACGCCTGCACAGTCCCGTTTAAGGTTAATATTGTGCTTTTCCCTCCGGATTGCGCATCCACCCACGCGCACACGACTATATTCGTGAATACTGTGCACGGACCCAAGGTGCTTTTGGAATAAAATATTCGCGCCCTCGGGTGCAGATCTGGCCTTCCCGAGATCCTAAAGAAGCGCAAAACAATACAAGGACGAGGAAGTTGACACACATACCCGAGAATCTCCAATCCAGTCTGCCTCTTCCTCGCCTTATGGGAGTAAAGTTCTCTCACTTTTTCCGAAAGCCATCGACTGCAGTTGATGGAAGTTCTCCAAGAAAAATAAGCGGGACAGAATCTGGAGAGGGATGCCATTCGCTGAAGACGCCAGTTTGAAGAAACGTCTCATGCTTCTCTCAAACTCAAAGCATGAAACTGCCCAAAGCGGTCCATGAAGGAGCACACTCTTTGGTGTCTGCAGCAGTGTATGCACATTCGACGCCATCTGGGTTTCGCCAAACAGGCACTGCGTCCCAACGACAAACTTGGAAAGCTTCACCGTGCTTTCATAAAAATCCGCCTTCGTTACAAGGCTCTTCTGGAGGCTGTGCAGTGCCGACGTCAGCAGTGCGAAGTGCACCAGGTAAAGAATGAGCTTCAGGCTGGGTAGGCTGTGTACATCAGCCATGATTCCTATTCAGCTGCTTTTCATATTTCCTGCACTTTATTTACCGTGGTGGCCGGGTGAGACACTGGTGAGTATTTGGGCTCAAAGGTCTCTTGCCGAATTCGGCTGCTGTTCTGGGTGCTCCAATGTAGTAGTTCTTTCCAACATCACGAAACCACAGGTCAGTGAGCTGATGCACAGGACCAAACAGGGTGCAATGCATGTAATGGGGTTGAAAACTCGACACAATATCGAACCCTGGAATGTTCACAAGGGGAGATAATCCTTTAGCACAATGGACAGTCGGCTTAGTCCATGTAGCAGTGGTAGTGCCTGCTAACATTAAAACATTGTTTCGATCATCATTGACCACGCCAATTTTCACAGGGTACTAGACGCAGCCATCAGTAAAGGCTTCAAGGTGCAGGCACCAGCCACCATCATAGTATCCATTGTACTGGAGCACGTTTTGCATCGAGGCCCTCGCCGGTGCGTCGGCAACGCTGGTGATGCAGAAGACCTACGTTAAGAAAAGCAGTGCTTAGACTGGTGGGATAATTATCTGTTTTTATTAGCCACATCAGTACAAACGCTTTAGTTCATATAACAGCCCCATAATTGATTTACAAAGCAAAATTGTTGAATGAATAGTTCGCTATTCTATAGTTTTAAAGTACCAAATTTATTTGTGCTGGGAAGTAAAATTCAAAATGCATCAGTCTTCATAACATTTTGCAAGCTTGTACTAAGGGTTCTTCGTTTCCAAATTTAATATTTCTCAAAAGTTTATAGATGAAGATCGCATTTTTAAAGCTGATAATAAGAAAAAAAATATTTGCGAACTATTCAGGAATTAATTTCGCAATTCAAGAATGACTAAAGGTAAGCATAATTAACAATGAAAATGACTGATTGAATATTTGGACATAACTATTTAATTTTGCCTAACAAAAGGCCTATATTAGCATAGGAAGTTGTGTTAGAGCTCAAGAAGTCTTTCTTATTTCTCCCAAATTCTTGTTTAGGTGAGTTTTCAGGGAGACCCGATTTTCAGAAAACCTGTTTACGAAGGACGTATCAGGTTTAACCCAAAAATAAAGAACCCTATATAGACTTTGTTTCTTACATCTCCGTTTCTGAACAAGTCACATGAAAGCAAGTGACAAAACATGCTAATATTTTTTTTCAAAATGTGTGTGATATTTTGTGTAGCAGGTATGACCTGTGTCCCCATAGCGAATAGGTTTTCAAAACCGAGTGTAGCATGTTAAAATATGCTAAAGGCAGACAAAAAAGTGCAGTTATTGTTTACCTTTGAATAAAGCTCTTGACCGCCTGCATTCCATGAAACCCATCCAGGGATAGCCGCCTCACCTCCTCAGCTAAATCTTGCAAAAGCAGTGCCTTTTTAGGGTGTTTTGCACAGTACAAAAGAAGCGCACCATGACGTTGCTCCAGCGAATGTAGGGTGCTGTTCCTTAAGAACAAGGTATGTAGATCATATCGAGTAGCTCGACGACTTAAACACGGGGCTCACACCTGTGATCATAGTCACCCTTAGGTCTAGTTATCCACAGCCAAGACTCTGTCACTGTTGCTTTTAGAACACGCCATTAGTTATGTATGACATCCCGTTGGGAGGCTTTTCTCTTTGCTTAAGTGTTTCAAGAAGGCTTAAGTGTTTCAAGGTCACTCACTCCACGATCCGCAAGGATGGAAGAGAACTGCCTCTCCAAAAATAAGCTGACAAAAACGTTGCCATTAGACATGCGTTTTTGTTTTTCCAGTGTACTGCTTTTTGCAGACTGTGCAAGTTGTATACACTCCATTGCGTTCTTCCAGCTTTACTGTTTTCTTCACTAATAGGTGTTTGCACGTCGGGCAATAAAAGTGAAATCACACGTCTTCTGGAGATTCTCCAACGAACTTCCGGAGCAAAAGTAATTTTTTTGAAGAGATTCCTTCCCAAAAGAAGGTTGGCGAACTTCAGTAGACCTCAATTGCTGTCCACGAAAAACCATGTTTTATCGCACTGTCCCTGAGAACAACAAGCGCATCTCCTACCGTTACCGAGATTCCGTACCCAAGTAGAGTCGCAAACTCCAAGACGAACGCGAAATAAATTTGATAGGAGTTGGGGGCAGGCTCATCCGTAGTCGGAGGCCGATCTTCTTCAGCTGCGGATGCAGGACAGTCATCTTCACAGCTTAAATTCCCACTAAGACCATTGTCGGTGCTGTCATTCGGCTCATCATGAGAGACTGTAGCTCAAGTAGACAAAGTAGGACTAGTCGCATTGACGCAGTACAGGAGGATTTCAAGACGCGAGTGCTCGTTTCCTCAGGGCATGTGCGGTTGAACGTAGCATAGGTTCGTTCCAAGCATTCGGTTCTAGGTACCGCTTTTGCGCTTTGCTTTTGTTGGTTCCTAAATGGAGCACGGTACCACCCGGTGCATAAAATTAATAGCAAGGAGCTATTTTCACAAAAAAATAGACTGACCATAAACGGCAACCAAAACGGCGGAGGTACAAAAAAAACCCACAAAAACACGGAAACATAACGGTCATGACGATTGGCTTTCAATGTAATTCGATTGGATTTTATCAAAAACTTGATAAATGTGACAAAATGTTCCATCTTCAAGTTTGTTTCAAGACTTTTTGTGCAATGGTAATAAAAATGTGCGGTTGAAACTTTAATTATCTTCCATTTTTTATTTTTGACGATCCTAGTCGTCTGCTAGCCCCACCCCTTTTTTACAATAGGACATTTTAGTATAGGGCACGCTAAAGCTTTCCATACGCGAAAAATAGCGTTGTCGGGACTGTGCATGCGCCGAACCCTAACCACGTTTTGCGCTTTGCGTGTGATATTTTAGCGTTCCTCTATTTTTTTTGGAAATGGCGTGCGTACCAAAAGAATCATTGTGCACCTCCAAGGAGGATTCGTCACGAGAAGTTGGCTAAAGCCAAGACGAGCACAGTTAAAAAATGGCGTGAGCGCGAAGTCGGCGCCATCCACATGACTGCGATTTTCAATACGAGACGACATTGCACTCGGTTTGGAAACCCAGTAAGGTGGGCAACGATCACCGGCAACTTGATGCTTGCGACGCGCGAACATTTCTCGGCCAAAGTACGGTGTGCGAACGTCAGTACACGATGCGTCTCTTGCCGAGGCGACGCAAGCAGAAACGACCGATCGACCGGTCCCGTCGCATTCTCATGTTTAAACAAATCTTAAATGTTACTCTGGACGAAAACACTTGTTTTTCTCTCAGGTTACAGCATTTTGTGTGTGAAATAAAAATTGTGGCTGTATCTTGGTGGCATTGTAAGCGCGAGATGCTTGCGCATTTGCGTCTCGGCGGAGAAACACAATTCTAAAACTCTTTTGCGTAGCGTGCACTAAAGCAAGCGCTTAATTTTGCGCCAGCGTGCGCTAAAATATCGCACGTTATTTTAAAAATAATTCAATATCTACATGTTGACAACGCTTTGCTTTGAAATATGCTAATGCGTGAAAGGACCTTTTATCAGCGACCCGTTAAATATATTGCAAATCTGTCGCGCGTTTTGAAACAATTTTATGAGCTCTTGCAGTGAAGACCTTTAAACTTATTTAATACCCGCAACAGTGTAAAGAATGCTGGTTATTGATAAAAAAATTATTAGTCATAATATTTTATGGAAGAGTAGTTAATATTGCAGCGCGGAGGGCCGAACAAGCAACGCTCTCTCACCAAATTCTAGAAGATCCGCGTTATCTTACTCGGGACGTAACTTTTCTCATTTCGTCTTAGTTTCTTGTTCTCAAAAGTACCGGTTCATTCTCGCCCCGAATGCTCGATGCTCGATCTTTCTGGGCCGAACTTTCGCGATGCCGACGCACACTAGATAAAGAGCTGCCGGTGGCCTACGAGTCCAGTCCCAGCTCTCGTACCTGTTACGCCGCCAAATCGCTGCACGCTTTCCTGCTGTCTCGGCGCTCGTTCTTTATGTTGTCTGACACAAGTTCGCCGATTAAACCATTATTTTCAGTTCATAATTTATTGTCCCTTTGCCGTACTCCGTGACAATAATTTACAGACAGTTTGTCACGCGGAAGCACAAATGAACGTAGTCGATGATGATGGTGAGTGACATTATGGATGGATGAATACGGCTGAACCTTTTAAATCGGGTGGTGGAGTGCGCAACCTAGCCTGTTCTTAATTTTAGATATTATTACTTATGTACTTCGAAATCCATGGAGAAACCTTTTTAATTGATAACTACGCTAAACCTTTGAATCCGTGTTAAGCAAGCGTCTTTAAGAAGCGTCTACAAACAAGCGCCCCTCGTAGTCGGCAAGCGATACACGTTCACGTGTAGCGGTCCGCAGGTTCCGCGGTTTTATGGTGCAACGGTTGCAAGGTGTCTTCTTGATACGCCTGATTTGTTTCGTGACCGTAAGCCCCAATAACCATGTTTGCACTGTTTCGGTTTTTGAACTAGTTTGAAGAAAAACACTAGGTTGTAGCCGCGAGCTGCATGGTGGACTTTCATCCAACTGACAAGACCACTACGACAAGAAAGCAATCTACACTACATACTTGGAGGACAAAGAAGACCCGGACAATACAGGCCCCTATTCGTCACAGATATTGCTGCAGGCGAGTAAGTATTATTGGCCATTTTAGAGCGCAGCTCTTAGGCGCCCGTTTCCGGCCAGGCGGCGTCGCCATCGGCGTCGGCGTAACCCAGCGGTGCATTATGGGACGGTGCCGAAATGTCACCGTGACGTTTCGGCACCGCGCGTCAAAACGTCGCGTGAGGATGCGCGTTTCGCGCGTGAAAGGACGAGAAGGGGAGGAGGAGAGGGTACGGATGAGGAGGAAGGGCATACCCTCCCCTCAGTATTCTCCCCCTCCTCCTCTAGAGCTTCGCTGTAAATCGGCGTTAGAGGCAGTTGTAAACGTCTTGAATTTTTTACGCGCATTTTTACACATCTAAGGATACATATCGACAAACATGATCTTGGTTTGAGTGAGCGACATAAAGCGAGCAGGATATCGGCTCTTCACGCCGGGTTTCATATCGCCGTATCTCCTCGGACATCTCAGCGATAGACAGGTTGATATGCGTTCCACATTCTTCGCAAGTTGAGAATTCGCTCTCAAGCTTTCGTAGAAGGGAACCGCGTTCAAAAAGCTTGCCAAGTTCCCCAGAATTTTCAGCAAATCATGAAACAAAACTCACCGCTAGTTTTTCGTGGACCAAAACAAAAGCTCTCCGTGGTGAAATAGTTTTGGAATGCGTGCGGCCCGAAAACACAATAGCAGTCGATTAGAAATTAGATGGGAGTAGTTCATGTTCAGTGAGTAAAACAAAGACCTCGGCTGACCTCCAAAAAACAAATATTTTTCTATTGTTCTCAGCTGTTTTAGGGTAACTCTGCAGTTGCAAATCCTTAAACAGTTTTGTAGACAGTTCAGCTGGCACTATGTTTTTTTAGCCGGTGCATCGGAACTTTTCTTATCTTGCCTGGTGCAGAGTTGCCACAACTAGTATTGCCTGATCTTGTGAAGCTAATCTTTTACTGACGCGTCCGTGGGCATGTCTAAAAAGATTACGAAATGTGTTGATCCCAGCCGACACTTGCTATATTATCTAGATAAATTGCAACTCTACATCGGTACACTAAAAACGCCGACAGACCTCAGGTGGACTGGCATTCCCCACATACATGAAACGCAGTAATCAATCTTTTCAGAATATTCAAGTTTTTCATACTGACACTTTTTTGTATGTAACTTATCTTAGACTAAGTTTGTTTTTCATTGCAAATTAAATGTATACATACAAATATAAAAGTGGAGTAAAAATGTTGTTCGGCCACCACTGTGGATTTGCTGTTTAGTTGAAGTGGCTTCCTCATTTTTATTTTTGGTTATAACGCAGGCACTAAATGAGCTCTTGAAAATAAGCGAGCATCTACATGACCTCGCAAGACAGCAGTTCATCCTTCCGACTTGAAAACTGAGAACGACACCGGACTCTAGCCTGACAAGGTAGCAGCTAAGCAGGTATGCTGCTCTTAATTGTTATCTATATATAGGCCAGCTGTTTCGGGTCCTAGGCACCTTATTTGTGCTGTTGAGCATGAAGAAGGCATCATATAACTTAATATTTTTGTAGCACATAAAAATATACAGTCCATTAAAAGGTATTTTCACTGAATCACTGGAGTGCGCGGCTTGGCATACCAATCTTAAGAACAGAATTTCTTTCGAATTTGCTCTCTATTTCAGGGGAAGAAAAGAAAAACAACTCCATGAGGCATGAAAGACCACTGCATTCCTTCAAGAGCAGCTGGTAAATGCTCAGAAAAAGAACAGCGAAGCCACTTCTGCAATCCATGCACAAAAAACAGCAAGTGTGCTTAAGCAGATTGGGCTTCGTATCGCACACAATGTGATGTACACCATGCTTTTCTTGCCCGGAAAAAGAAGTATGCATTGCCGAGTGTTCAGTCTTCTACAAAAAGTAGCACTTTTCGTTAGGAACAAGGTGCCACGATTTCAGGACTTGTGGTAAACAACTAAGCAAGCATTCACACAGGAGTTGCAAAATTGCGGTTTGGTGCTTCTTATGTTATAGAGCGAAAAAGTGAAACGACCACATGGCAAGGTGGGTTCTTGGCTGGTTTTGAGCCAGCGCGTTTGCACCCAGCTTCACACCAGCATATTTCGGAGAAGCTGCTTATACAGAGCAGTACTTCCCTTTGTCCAGTGCTGTCAGAAGTTGGCTGGGATAGGAGCTCTATGTGCCCTTCGCCTAATTTTTTAATGTTCCGAAAATTGGGAGGGGCATTTATCGAAACATGGGTTTAGCTCGATTTGTTATTGTGCGATGACCTATGAATACCATGTGTCTAAGTAGTGTAGTTGCTTTTGTGTAGTGCACTGTTTTCTCACTGAAAATTTCAGAAGATTGCTTTTATCTTTGTACTGTTTTGTTATGCGTGTCACCGTGCCGCTCAGGGACTGACAAAATAGAGACGGCAAGCTGTCAAGTGACTACGGAAACTGACACAGACGAGTGTACCAGTGTTATCAGCGGAACTAAGAAATGCCCCAAAAAGAGGCTGCATATTGACGCCATCGGTACAATGAGGTTAGGAAGGAAAAAAGCACGCTGATCTCTCTTGTAGAGAAAATGCAGAAGACTATTGATGGCAAGCTGAGCATCAGTGAGTACTTTGGCAGCTGTGTTTATTTCATTTTGTTTTCTAGTGGCCACCATGATTCATGATTACATTGTATTCTATAGGCTCACAGATGTTTTACTTTTAGGAATAGAGCAAACATGCTTGTGACATTTTATGAACTTGAATGTTAAACGTTATGTATCGCGGGAAAAAACCTCAGTTCGGAGCCGTTAAAAGTTTATGCCGTTCCATTCAATTAATTGCGCCCCGATAATCATGTCCCGTGCTTTTTGCCATCGCGCAGTCGCCGCGCAGGTGTATGTCCCACCATCTGCTAGCATAAGCATACATATATCATCTACCCCACACTTGACTGTGATCCCGTATCTTGTGGGAGGTCTTCTTTCCTGTGTAGTAGCCCGAATGGGGATACACAAATGTGGACACTTCCTGCCTTTGTGTTCCGGACGATTGAGTTGATACTGCTTAGAGCTAGACTTCAAGACCCCAAGGTGGTACTGGCATGACACTCGGCCGATCTGTGACCAATGACCGTGGTCGCATATGATTCATATGCCTCCGCGTTCGCCTTTCTGTCTGCATCATTCATGACCGTGGACCCAGACGCTCTGTGACGACTCCAGGCATCCAAGTGTGTCCGCTTGAGAACTTCAAGGCCCATACGAATTGCCCCACCATAACTTTACGTGGATTATTCATTGTAGCTGCTCTGTCGTCCTTGGGAATGTTCACCAGTCTTTCCAGTGGGGACGGCAACTCCCAGCCAAACATCAAACAAGCTGGTGTATACCCTGTCGCCGTATGCCCTGTGGTGTGTTGCTGTGGAGATACAGTGCTAGAGTGCACTTCAAAAGCTTATTTTACTTTTTAGTAAGTGCTTGCTTCAGATGTTGCACCATTCGTTCTGCTTGTCGGTTGGTAGCGGGATGGTACGGGGAACTGGTAACCGCCAATACTCCATTGAGTCGAAAAAAATGTTTCAATCTTCTCCAAAACAAAAGTGGATCAAATTATCCGGCACCACCTTCCGTGGTACGCCAAACGTCACATAAGCGTTGCGTAGTTCGTCGATAACAATAGCTGAGGTCATCTTTAAAACCTAACCTACTTCAAGCAATTTAGAGTATGCATCTACAATGAGTAGAAACATTTTCCTGTCTACCAGCCCCGCCAAATCGACGGGAATTCTATCCCACGGAGTCGACGGTCTTTCTCATGTTGCGCTGGTGACTTTTGGTGTTGATTCTGCAACCGCTGACAAGTGTCACATTTGGCTAGACAGGACTCAATCTCCTTGTTGATCCCTAGCCACCAGAGGTAACTTAGTTCGCAAGCTTTCATGGCGCCCACCCCCTGTGCTCTGAATGCACTAGAGATATTGCCTCTGGTCTCATAGCGGTAGGAACTACGATGCGAGACGCCCAGATGAGACAGCCATGGTGTATTGATAGTTCGGTGACTTTAAACTTGAATGCTGTGAAACGCTCGCCTGTTGGCTTCTTAACCTCTCCATTTCTTGACTGCTTTTAGAAGTTCAAAAAGCGTGGTGTCTACTGCTGTCTTGTCTGCCAGTTCTTCAGCATTCTTGGGAGGTTTAGTCAGCGTTTCCAGCATAATTGTGTCCTGTGGGCAACCTGGGTATTCCAAGCGGTTGGCCCAGGTTGCCCCTCCGACAATCATGAGTGGTCATCTTGACCACGAGGGGGCCAAGGGCAACTGGCCACGCGAGCGGCGCTCCGCCGCTGATAAAGGGCCGCCGCAGCGTATGCGCGGGGGCTGTTGGGATCGCGCCGCAGGCAATAGCGGTCATTAAATGTTTACGTGTTGTTGAACCGGTGTGCTGTGTCATTCCCCGAGACGGGTAGCAGCAAGGGAAACCCCACACTGGCGCCCAGACGTGATATGCTGCTCGTCTGGGAGGATGGCCGCAAACTGGGTTCATTCTTA
Organism: Ixodes ricinus; assembly: GCA_037355805.1. Taxonomy (NCBI): domain Eukaryota; kingdom Metazoa; phylum Arthropoda; class Arachnida; order Ixodida; family Ixodidae; genus Ixodes; species Ixodes ricinus. The sequence continues at coordinate 4,726 of JAZHYW010040511.1, read as the reverse complement.
CGTTTCACATAGTCCATTTTGCGTTCCTGAGTTTGCCCACATTTGAGGGGGCGTTTCTTCGCAAGCCTAAGTTCATTGACCTGCGGAAGCCTCCACTACAACACGATGCCGTCTACAGAGGACGCCGACAGAAACGTGAGTGAGGACGACCTTTTGACGCTCGGTGCACTCGCGGATAACGCCGCCAGCGACATAAAGCCGGACGCTAAGCCTGCAGTCTCAGTCCCGGCAGGCGCATCATCAGAGGGTGGTCTAGCAGAACTAAGAGTGGCCATGACCATGCTTCTTCAGATACAACGAGAGCAGATGATGCGCTCAAGCCCCACTCCTGCTGGAAGTACGCCCCCAGGGACTACCTAAGGCTTTCGCTTAGCGTCCCGGTTTTTTCGGGGTACGCAGATAGCAAGTCAGTCGCGATGTTCGTCTCGGAACTGCGGGACTACCAAGCTGCGTCGGGAATTGACGACGAAACCATCCTCACCCGCCTTTTGCCGGTTGCACTGACAGACAGTGCAGCACTGTGGAGGCAAAGACAAACTAAATTCACAAGTATGTCAGATTTCGAGGCGCGATTTAGGACGGAGTTCCTGCCTCCGGATTACAGCATGCGGATTAGGGACGAGCTGCGCGCGCGCACACAGCACCCGGAAGAGTCACTCATTGAGTTTGTAAGGGCTCTCCAGGGCCTGTACGATATCGCCGACGCCGCGGCACCAGACGCGGAGAAAGTACAACGCGCCATCCGCCAAAGCCACCCGCGTTTCCACCCCATCTCAGGGGACGCACCTTTAAGAATTTAGACGAGATGGCACGGGAAGCGATCACCATCCAGGCCGACATCCTCGCGGAACTAAGATACCGCCCCCTCCACCGCAGAACATGACTCTGGAACCATCATTTGCGTGGTCTGGAAACGCACATGTACATAGAGTCGAGAGAGAACCAGACGATTCCAATCAGGCGTCTGTCCCCCGAGCCCTAGATCCTCGTGCATACGAATCACGGCCTAGATCTCGCATACGAATCACGGAGGTGCAGCGGTTATGAGGGCATACATTCACAACGCTACAGCCCCTCCATTGATCAAGATGAGTTCTTGGCCTCTGGACCGGTAACGCGGAGCTTGGGAGAGGCAAGAAAGAGCGGGACACCTCACGAAGCCGACGGGCGGGCCACGCCCCGTTGTTTTCGATGCGGCCAGCCAGGACACATACACCGGGACTGCAGCGAACGGCAGCGGCCGCCTCAGACACAGGGAAACGGCTACGGCCGGCGGTGGTAAGAAATTTCTACTCTCCGCCGGCCGCGCCGAAAACACAATCCACAAGGTCGAGCCGCCGCAGCCGCCTCCGGGCCTCCCGGAGGCTCACACGGGCTCCGGGGACTGACGCTTTTCTATCGACCCTCGGTGGCCCTCCAGCACTTTTTCTTCCTCATAACACTCTCGGTTGTGAGACTCCCGGCGTGTCCGATCTTGCATGGACACCCGGGCGCCCAGCTCACACCGTTCGCGGTGTTGAGACTCCCGGCGTGTCTGCTCGTGCATCGACAACCGGGCGGCCAGCTCACAACACTTTCCGTCGCATGAGACTCCCGGCGTGTCCGGCGTTCGCGTCGACACCCGGGCGCCCAGCTCACACCGTTCGCGGTCTTGAGACTCCCGGCGTGTCTGCTCTCGCATCGACAACCGGGCGGCCAGCTCATAACACTTCCCTCTTCGTCGTGAGACTCCCGGCGTGTCGGCTTTCACACCGACACCCGGGCGCCCAGCTCACACCGTTCGCGGTCTTGAGACTCCCGGCGTGTCTGCTCTCGCATCGACAACCGGGCGGCCAGCTCATAACACTTTCTCGTCGTGAGACTCCCGGCGTGTCGGCTCACACCGACATCCGGGCGCCAGCTCACACCGCTCGCGGTCTGAGACTCCGGCATGTCTGCTCTCGCATCGACAACCGGGCGGCCAGCTCAAACACTTTCCGTCGTGAGACTCCGGCGTGTCGGCTTTCACACCGACACTCCAGGCGCCCAGCTCACACCGTTCGCGGTCTTGAGACTCCCGGCGTGCCTGCTGTTGCAGTGACACCCGGGCGGCCAGCTCACAACACTCCGTCATGAGACTCCCGGCGTGTCGGCTTTCACACCGACACCCGGGCGCCCAGCTCACACCGTTCGCGGTCTGAGACTCCCGGCGTGCCTGCTCTTGCATGACAGCCGGGCGGCCAGCTCACAACACTCCCTCGTCGTGAGACTCCCGCGTGTCGGCTTTCACACCGACACCCGGGCGCCCAGCTCACACCGTTCGCGGTCTTGAGACTCCCGGCGTGCCTGCTGTTGCAGTGACACCCGGGCGGCCAGCTCACAACATTCTCGGTCATGAGACTCCCGGCGCGTCTGCCTTTGCACTGATCCCCGGGCGAACAGCTTCCACTGTTCCCGGTCGTAAGCTACCCGAAGCAACTGCATTTGAGTTGGACCCTAATGCGATTCCCTTTCAGCCAAAGGTCGGCCAGTCAGATTCCTGCCCGATCCCCAGCGTCAGAGCCGCTTTGAAGTTCTCAACACCAAGGATGGTCGCCCTGGATGGCCGGGCGCTAATGGACTCGCACCAGCCGACGGGGGTAGGAACAACCTCACTAAACGAGAAACCGACAGTGCTCATCCCAGCTGTGAGTAGAATCGAAGCTACACCCAAGTCTCTTGAACCTCGTATGACTGTGAATGTACTAGGTACACCAGTGGCCGCTCTTCTAGATACTGGTGCAAACATATCGCTTATTGGGGATGCTGTATTTGCGGAATGTAACAAGAAAAAGATACATCTCCGGTCAGCAAACGTGAAATTGCAGGTAGCATCGGGGTCCGTACTGCCTGCTGCCGGTGCAGTCAGGTTACGAATTTCCTTTCATGGCAGAAAACGAAGACAACGGTTCGTATACCTCCCGGAACTGCCAGTGCCCATGATCCTTGGTAGAGATTTTATTGCAGCGGAGCGGGTTTTGCTAGACTTCGGCCAAGCCGGATATTGGTTGGGAGGCGAAACGGCATTAACGCCGTTTACCAGACGGCAGGATTGTATTCGCGGCCAAGCGTTCCCGTTAAACTTTGCCGGGCAGATGTCTTTACTTCCAGACAGCGTGCTCAAAGCCGTGCAAAAGTGTTCCGGTGAAGACAACCAGAAGCAGCTCCAGCAACTGCTGGAACCCTTCTCGCCGATGTTCACGGAAAGACCTGGGAAAACCGATCTCCTACGGCACCGCATCGAAACTAAGGATGCACCCCGCGGAGGTGTAATCCGAGACCCATAAGTGCTCACAAGCGCGAACTTCTTGATGCGGCGCTATCGGAAATGATCGACACAGGCGCAGTACGTCAGTCAAAAAGCCCATGGGCTTCCCCGGTGGTCCTTGCTCCAAAGAAGGACGGCACAGCAAGGCTTTGTGTTGATTACAGGCGCCTAAATGAAGTGTCAGTCAGAGACAGTTACCCGTTTCCTAGTATTTCCTCAGTAATGTATGCCCTTGGAAACGCGACTGTTTTCACAACCCTCGATTGCAGCCGCGGATTTCTTCAAATCGAAGTTCATCCGGCTGATGTAAAGAAGACCGCATTCATTTGCCACAGGGGGTTGTTCGAATTCACTCGCCTTCCCTTTGGTTTGTCCAACTCTCCCGCCAGCTTTCAACGCCTAATGGACGTTGTGCTCGGTGACGCGAAGTACGAGTTTGCGATGGCGTACATGGATGACGTAGTGGTGTTTTCACGAACATTCGAGGAGCATCTCGTGCACCTTCACATCATACTCGAACGAATGCGTCAGGCCGGCCTTACGATTCATCCAGATAAAGTCCAGTTGGCATCGCCTGTAATCAACCTTCTCGGATTTGTTGTAGATAACGGAACGCTGCGCCCGAATGAAGATAAGCTGCGCGCAATAACGGAGTACCCACCCCTTATGACGTCAAAAGCCTACAGAGATATCTCGGGATGATTGCGTTTTATAGAGATTTTATTCCGCAATGCGCTGAGATAACTGAACCTCTGAACCGATTGCTCCGCAAAAAAACGAGATGGTGCTGGGGGCAAGAGCAGCAAACCGCATTCGCGTGTCTTTCAAGGGCTGTGACTGAAAACGCGTGTTTAAATCTGCCCGACTTGAATCGTCCGTTCATCTTGCAGACCGACGCAAGCGATTACGGACTAGGAGCAGTTCTTCTGCAGGAACATGACAGCGTTCTTCGTCCCGTCGCTTTCGCCAGTCATACGTTAACCGGAGCGGAGCGAAACTACTCAACAACCGAAAAAGAGTGTCTGGCAATTATTTTTGCGCTTAAGAAGTTTGACATGTACCTTGACGGCGCTTCGTTTAGCATTCAAACTGACCACATGGCTCTCTCGTGGCTCAAAGGGCTTCAAAACCCTGCAGGACGACTCGCTCGATGGGCCCTTTCGCTCCAGCGCTACAAATACACAATCGAGTACAAGCGTGGAGCGGCTAACCACGTTGCAGATGCGTTATCCCGTGCTCCACTTCTCGGGCAGGAAATGCAGGTGGATCCCGACTTGGTGGCACTGGCCAATGCGGCGCCCATCACACCAGATTCGCGGTGGGGAACCCTGGTGAGCAGAGAGGAGCTCCGAGTGGCCCAGCTGTCCGATGGACTTTGTCAGAAGGTGATGCACCAGCTGGCAGAAGAAAACTCGGCTGACGCTGGGAATCCCAGAGACT